>SJXQ01005530.1:46357-74311 GCA_006408695.1 Aepyceros melampus | reverse complement strand
TGTCAGTCACCCGCTCTTCATCTGCCATGTAATACAGTACTAGAAGCTCCACAGCCTAGGGTTGCACAAAGGGGGATGGGGAGAGAGAGCCCTCAGAGCTTGGGGTAGGGGGAGGCGAGGGAGTGAGTGGGGCAGTTGCGTGGACTGAGCCCGTGTGACCGTGAGAGCCGGCTGCCCTGCTGTTGCACAAAGGAGCTCTAGGAGTGGATCAGCGCAGTGCTATTGAGGCAACCGGTCAGATCACTACCACGGAGGTGGCCCAAAAAGATGCCCTGGGAGGGGGGTCGCACAATGTGGGATTTTGTAATGACTGAGCAACAGGCACCTGGAACCCTGATTGTCCCACCTTAAAAGAACGTAGCTGGGTGAAGGCCTGCCAGCTATGGGGGTCTTAGGAGAGAAAGAGCGAGAGAGGTGGGGGAGGGGACGGGGGTGGACAGGCTTCCTTTTCCCGTTGTCCTACCCTTGCAGTCATAGAAGGGGAAAAGAAAGCTGGCAAGGAGAAGAAGAGAAAGATTAAGGATGGAGTAACTTTACCCATTGAATGACTACAATCAGCTAGAGACCAGAAAGACTAATGGATAAAACTGGCCTATTGATCAGTTTATTCCAATAAGCATTAGGGTACGCCCATTTTTACACTAAGCAAAATATACTGCACCAGATGCTGGGTTACAGAGATGATTAGGATAGGGTTCCTGCACCGAAGGAGCCCACAGCCTAGTGGGATAAGCAACTATGAAAGCCCAGAATGGACCAGTATGACACAACGGAAGCACACACAAATTACATTAGTGGAAAGAGTTTTTTCTAGTTGGAAGGGAAATGGGTTTAGGGAATTAGATCCCTTTTGAACTGTGCTGCTGCTGCGGCTGCTAGGTCGCTCCAAAGGGGCAAATAGGGGTGTCCTAAAGAAGTAGCAATATAACCTTTTATTATTCATCCATTAACCCAAACCAGCGTTACATACCCGTTCATTCAGTGGTACTTAACTTTTCAGTGTAGATAGGTAATGAATTCCTCTCTGTATGCTTTCCCCTTTACAGTTTCGGAGCAAGCATTTTCAAACCCTAGCCCTTGCAGTGTGGAAAACCCAGTCGTCCCCAGCTGAGATGCTGTCTTCTTGGACCTGTTGCTTTTAATCCTATATCGTCTACCTTATCTTGAAATTAGCTTGAAATTGAGCCCAAAGCCAAAATGAATACTATGGAAGCAATGAGCATTTGGAGGGAAGCCAATAAATCCTACAATGCAGTCATAGTTCTGACACAATCTCTGTAAAATGATGACAGGATAATCTTTTTTCTGAACTCACTGACGATTAATTAGTCAGACTCATTAAATATAAAGAGACTGTTGCCCGAATAGTGTGGGATGGGAAACTAAATTGTGACTCAATCTAGGAAGAAAAGAACCAGTTTGAGTGACAGGCTCCCCACTCTGTGAATGTTAGAACCTTGAAAAATATTAACGATTACTAAAGCACACAGGTTATTATATCATCTTCAGAAACATATGTCCAAAGGGTTATTGTTGCAAAAAAAGAACTAAATGGACTCTAGTATGAAGATGATGTCATCCATTTAAACATCTTTCCCGCTTCTCCTTAGAAATTATATAAACTAACAAAAAGAATGGGAAAAATGTTAAATGCCATTTTCAGCGAACATATAGATTTTACTCGCAAACTCCAAAGTACTTGTAAAGATTGCTAAAAGTCAGCTGAGTTTGAGCAGAAGTCACATGGAAAAGGCCCAAGGAGAGTCAGAGGAAACCAGCAGTAGGAATATCAGAAAACATCAGAAAAGGTGTATTTCCTGGAAGTTTGGGCATGGGGGTAAGGGGGTTAGTTAGCATAAAATACAAAAACAGTTGTCACTCAAGAACCAGAGCTAAAGCAGAATATGTAAGGCAGAAAAGGCATACATGGAGGGGATAAGAGGCACAGAGGATTTCCAGGGAACCCTGTAGCAGGTCTCAGGGTCAGCAAAACTATAATCCTTAAAGATGAGGTAATTACTGTGAGATGTAGAAGCTTTGTTCCTGTTTGCAAGAACTAGGGAGCACAGAACTGTTAGCAAAAGGTCTCCTGAGCCAGATTTACTTCAGATATTCAAAGACAGTATGCTTACAGAAGACCTATAATTACTGGAAGCAGTCTGTTGGTTTTTTTTTTCAAGCTTACTTATTTTTAATTGAAGGAAAATTGCTTCACAATATTGTGTTAGCCTCTGAGCTACGGTAAAGCGTCTGCTTGCAATGGAGGAGACTCAGGTTCAATCCCTAGATTGGGAAGATCTGGAGAAGGAAATGGCAACCCACTCCAGTATTCTTGCCTGGAGAATCCTACAGACGGAGGAGCATGGTAGGCTACAGTCAGTTCATGGGGTCACAAAGAGTCGGACATGACTGAGCAACTTCACGTCACTCACTGCCATCCTTCAACATGAGTTAGCCACAGGTACACATGTGTCCCTCTTTAACCTTCCTCCCATCTCCCACCCCTTCCCATTCCTCTACAGAGCCCGGAGTTATACACCAAGTTCCCATTGGCTATCGTTTTACGCATGGTAGTGTATATGCTTCCATGTTACTCTATGCCTTTGTCCCACCCTCTCTTTGCTCACCCCCCACCCCCGCCTGTGTCCATAAATCTTTTCTCTGTGTCTGCATCTCCCATCTCCACTGTTGCCCTGTAAACAGGTTCATCAACACCATCTTTCTAGATTCCATATATATGCATTAATATACAATATTTGTTTTTTTTTCCTAACTTCACTCTGTATAATAGGCTCTTGGTTTATTCACCCAATTAGCACTGACTCACATGTGTTCCTTTTTATGGCTGAGTAATAATCCACCACACATACACACACACACACACACACAGGAAAGGTTTGGACACCTGGAGCCTCTTTCCAGAAAGCTAGCTCAGGCTTTTCCACATGGAGGTGAAAGAGTTCCCAGCAGCAAGAGATAAGGCAGGCCCCAGTGTTCACACCCTTTCAGAATTCTGCATGTCATGTTTGCTAATGCCTCATTGGCTAAAGCAAGTTGTATAGCTAAACTAGAGTCGACATGGGAGGGCATGGATATGGAATGGTGTTATTGTTGGGAGTCTTTAATATAACAGTCTACCACAGGAAGCAAGAACTTTTTGACTGAGAGAATAGGAAAACTACCTTGAATCCTCCATGTCAGTAACTTTCTACAAAGACTGACTAGAAAAACATATAATTTATTTAGTAGTGAGAAATGGTAAAGAAGGAACTGGCACAAAAAGGATACAAAGACAATAATTTAAAGAGAAGCATCAAAACTTACCAAGAGGTGAGGGGGAAAGTTGCCAAAAAGCCAATGGGGGAGGGGGGGGAAAACACAATAGATCATAATTTAAATAGAGTTTACTGTTGCCAGGCAATATTCTAACCACTTTACAGATATGAACTCAACAGAATCTCAAAAAAAACCCCTGCGAATTAGACATCATTATTATTCCTATTATTTATATATATATATATGTGTGTGTGTGAAAGGAACTAAAGTACACAAAATTAACTAATTTGCTTAATCACAGAGGAGAAGCCGGTACTGAAATCTGCTCATTCTTTCTCCAGTGTTTATATTCTTATTTAAGTTATAGCTTATAACTCTTAAGTTATATTGCCTCCCTTAATGAAATATATTTACTAGTATGTTAAAAAAGCAACATAATCTATTGTGGATAATAACAAAACACAAATGAAGAAACACAAAAGAGAGATGAGACTTGAAATGAGTTGATATAAATTAGGTATGAAGAAGAAAAGAGAAACAAACTGTCACAAAAATGAATACAGAACAAATTGGAAGAAACACAGAAAGAAATTAGCACTGTGGATAAGTAACAAACAGGGAAGACAGATATAAGACAATGGCCTAAATTAAATGAAAATAATGAGATATATATTTCTAAAGTATTCATAAAAATGACAGTGATTGAAGAAATATAATGCAGAACCAACATACCTATAAACAGTGTCTCTAAAAACAACCTTAGCAATGGGATAGAGCAATACTTTCAAACAAAATTATGGAAGAATTTTCATAAATTAAAAGACTTGAATCTATATGTTGAAAGTAAACAACATGCAACAAAAAACTTTGGTTTATGATAGTTAAAGTGAAAGTGAAGTCATTCAGTCGTGCCTGACACTTTGCGGCCCCATGGACTGTAGTCTACCACATTCCTCGATCCATGAGATTTTCCAGGCAAGGGTACTGGAGTGGGTTGCCATTTCCTTCTCCAGAGGATCTTCCCAACCCAGGGAGCGAATCCAGGTCTCCTGCACTGTAGGCAGATGCTTTACCGTCTGAGCCACCAGGGAAGTCTTAGCCAAGACATATTATTCTTTAAAATTTAATTTCTCTCACTAGGAAGAACTTAAATTAAAATTTTCTCTTAAAGGATGCAAAAATGAAAAAAATTATGGGGACCCATTATAGTAGGTTAGAATAATCATTGGATTATATTGGCATTCTCTTTTTCTATGTCTTACTCCTTTATCATTTCTAATTTTTAGTATTTATATCTTTTTTCTTACTTTTTAAATAGAAGTGTAATTGATTTACAACATTATATCAATTTCAAGTTTATAACACAGTGATTCAGTACACTTACAGTTTATGCTCTAAAATTATTGCAAAATAATGGCTGCATATTCCTGTACTGTACAATATATCCTTGTTGCTTATCTATTTTATACATAGTAGTTTATATCTCTTTTTATTGATTAACATATTTTTAGATCATCAAAAAAGCAAGGAGTTTCAGAAAAACATCTATTTCTGCTTTATCGACTATGCCAAAGCCTTTGGCTGTGTGGATCACAATAAACTGTGGAAAATTCTGAGAGCGATGAGAATACCAGACCACCTGACCTGCCTCTTGAGAAATCTGTATGCAGGTCAAGAAGTAACAGTTGAACTGCACATGGAACAGACTGGTTCCAAATAGGAAAAGGAGTAGGTCAAGGCTGTATATTGTCACCCTGCTTATTTAACTTCTATGCCGAGTACACCATGAGAAACGCGGGGCTGGAAGAAGCACAAGCTGGAATCAAGATTGCCAGAAAAATATCAATAACCTCAAATATGCAGATGACACCACCCTTATGGCAGAAAGTGAGGAAGAACTAAAGAGCCTCTTGATGAAAGTGAAAGAGGAGAATGAAAAAGTTGGCTTAAAGCTCAGCATTCAGAAAATGAAGATCATGGCATCTGGTCCCATCACTTCATGGGAAATAGATGAGGAAACAGTGGAAAGAGTGGCTGACTTTATTTTGGGGGACTCCAAAATCACTGCAGATGGTGACTGCAGCCATGAAATTAAAAGATGCTTACTACTTGGAAGAAAAGTTATGACCAACCTAGACAGCATATTAAAAAGCAGAGACATTACTTTGCCAACAAAGGTCCATCTCATCAAGGCTATGGTTTTTCCAGTAGCCATGTATGGATGTGAGAGTTGGACTCTAAAGAAAGCTGAGCACAGAAGAATTGATGCTTTTGAACTGTGGTGTTGAAGACGACTCTTGAGAGTCCCTTGGACTGCAAGGAGATCCAACCAACCCATCCTAAAGGAGATCAGTCCTGAGTGTTCATCGGAAGGACTGATGTTGTGGCTGAAACTCCAATACTTTGGCCACCTGATGCAAAGAGCTGACTCATTTGCAATGACCCTGATGCTGGGAAAGATTGAGGGCAGGAGGAGAAGGGGATGACAGAGGATGAGATGGTTGGATGGTATCACCGACTCAATGGAGATGAGTTTGAGCAGACTCCAGGAGTTGGTACTCCAATACTTTGGCCACCTGATGCAAAGAGCTGACTCATTTGCAATGACCCTGATGCTGGGAAAGATTGAGGGCAGGAGGAGAAGGGGATGACAGAGGATGAGATGGTTGGATGGTATCACCGACTCAATGGAGATGAGTTTGAGCAGACTCCAGGAGTTGGTGATGGACAGGGAGGCCTGGTGTGCTGCGGTTCATGGGATCGTGAAGAGTCGGACACAACTGAGGGACTAAACTGAACTGAGATAAAATAATGAATAAAATATCTCATTTATACTAGCAACAAAAACACTGAAAAATCAAAAAATACATTAGGCAGTAAATATATAAGATCTACAGACAGAAAACTTTAGTAGACTGCTGAAGGGCACAGAAGAAAGTATGAACACATGTAAAACATTTCATGGTTTTAAATAGGTAGATTCAACATCCTGAATTACAATAATAATTAAATAAATTATTAATTAATTTATATATTTAAAATAATTTTTCTCAAGCTGGTTTTTTGGTTGTTTTCTTTAACCAGGAAACTGATTCTAAATTTTGTGTGGAAAGATGAACTAAGAAGTCATTCAAAGTATACTGAAGTTTGACTCAGAAAAAGTAAAGTTCTATATGACAAAAAGAAAAAGAAAAGGGAAAAATAACATTAAACAAACACCATCAGTAAAGGTAAAGGACAAACTCGTATAAACTATTTGAATTTGGTAGACTCTCAATCATTAGTGGTGGGAGTATAAATAGGTTAAACTCTGGAAGGCAATTAATTTAGCCACAGAAATTAACATCAAAAATACACGTACAGTCTGACTCACAAATCTCATTTTTTTAATATACATCAGTTACTAAGTATACCGAACATATTGAATGAATATACTGAGTTATTATAACTGACTCATAAAATAGTATATATGGAAATTTATTTGTGGTGACATTATTTGAAATAACACACTGGAAACAACTCAAATTGGTTTTTTAATATAAATTTATTTTAATTGGAGGCTAATTATTTTACAATATTGATTCGTTTTGCCATACATCAACATGAATCTGCCACAAGTGTACACGTGTTCCCCATCCTGAACCCCCCTCCTTCATCCCTCCCCATACCATCCCTCTGGGTCATCCCAAGGCACCAGCCCCAAGCATCCTGTATCATGGATCAAACCTGGACTGGTGGTTCGTTTCACATATGATATTATACATGTTTCAATGCCACTCTCCCAAATTATCCCACCCTCGCCCTCTCCCACAGAGTCCAAAAGGCTGTTCTATACCTCTGTGTCTCTTTTGCTGTCTCACATACAGGGTTATCGTTACCATCTTTCTAAATTCCATATATATGCATTAGTATACTGTATTGGTGTTTTTCTTTTTGGCTTACTTCACTCTGTATAATAGGCTTCAGTTTCATCCACCTCATTAGAACTGATTCAAATGTATTCTTTTTAATGGCTGAGTAATATTCCATTGTGTATATGTACCACAGCTTTCTTATCCATTTGTCTGCTGATGGACATCTAGGTTGCTTCCATGTCCTGGCTATTATAAACAGCTCTGCAAAGAACATTGGGGTACCCATGTCTCTTTTAATTCTGGTTTCCTCTGTGTGTATGCCCAGCAGTGGGATTGCTGGGTAATATGGCAGTTCTATTTCCAGTTTTTTAAGGAATCTCCACACTGTTCTCTATAGTGGCTGTACTAGTTTGCATTCCCACCAACAGTGTAAGAGGGTTCCCTTTTCTCCACACCTTCTCCAGCATTTATTGCTTGTAGACTTTTGGATAGCAGCCATTCTGACTGGCGTGTGATGGTACCTCATTGTGGTTTTGATTTGCATTTCTCTGATAATGAGTGATGTTGGGCATCTTTTCATGTGTTTGTTAGCTATCTGTATGTCTTATTTGGAGAAATGTCTGTTTAGTTCTTTGGCCCATTTTTTGATTGGGTCATTTATTTTTCTGGAGTTGAGCTGCAGGTGTTGCTTGTATATTTTTTGAGATTAATTCTTTGTCAGTTGCTTCATTTGCTGTTATTTTCTCCCATTCTGAAGGCTGTCTTTTCACCTTGCTCATAGTTTCCTTTGTTGTGCAGAAGCTTTTAATTTTAATTAGGTCCCATTTGTTTATTTTTGCCTTTATTTCCGATAAAAATATGGAACACTTCACGGATTTGTGTGTCATCTTTGTGCAGGGGCCATGCTTATCTTCTCTGTATCATTTCAGTTTTAGTATATGTGCTGCCGAAGTGAGCACCAAATATTGTTTTTTTTTGTTGTTGTTGTTTGGTTTTCTTATTTATTTTAAACAGAGACACAGTCATACAATGGTATGTTACTATGCAGATATAAAGCATAAGATGAAGTGTAATGATACAAAAATTTTTCCAAGGTACATCATGAAGTTAAAAAAGCACTAGGTTACCTTTAGATAACAAAGGGCTAAAATTAAGAACATATATTTGTCTGAATTGAATATGCATTTTAAAATTCTCTGAAAGTATACTCAACAAGCTTAGGTAGTTAACTCTGGGTGATGATAATAAGCTTTTCAGTGAATTTTTAATACTATTTGATTTGAAAATCATGATAATTTTTGACTATATTAAGTAAAATAAATTTTAAAATCATTAAATATAATGTGAATTATGTTTATCTGCCATCTCTCTTTAAAGTTGGGGGGAAAATGTGATGTGCCACAGAAAAATAATACCACAAGTACTTTCTTTCTATAAAAAGGTCAAGTTAATTTCCATGTACAGGGTATAATCATGTTAGCAGGCATGATTCACATGGTTATTTCAGGTGCATAATCTTCCTTTGTTATTAATTAATCATATATTCAAGTATCAAAAGAGATGACAATGTCTAAAGAAATTATATATTTACTCATGTCCTGTTTAAAAATTCTTTTATATTAGACTTCAGGCCAAGACTGCCTGAAGCATGAACTTCAAAAGCATGAAGGTGTGAACCTAGCTCCTTAATGAACTTGAAGAATGTACAAATTTAAGCCTGCTTTTCTCAAACCTCTGATCAGGTCAACCATAGGAGAATCTCCAGCTTATCTCATAGAGAATCACACAGCAAAAACTTAAAGTCATTGTGAGTATTGGAAGAACAGAATCAAACATATTGTATTCTGGAAAACTGCAGACTTGCTGTTTTCACCTCAGCAACTGTTCTTTGGGAGAGTGAATATAAACAGACAATGACTTATTTTACAATGAAAATATGATTCAAGGCAATTCAATCTTCAAGTTTCCTTCTACTACCTATCTCATAAATATACTTCAGTTCCTCCTGGTTTCTAAGGCATTAATTAGCTTATGATATTTGTAAGTCCACTCATTTCATCTACAAGAACCAGAACAATAGCAATGTCACTAAAGTTGTCAGTCTTCTCTATATGGAGATTTACAGTAGTCTTCTGGTAGTAGAATTTGCCAAGATTTTGTCGACAGTTTGGATATCTATAGTATGTGGTCATTTGTAATATGTATGATAATAATACATACTCCAGA
The DNA here is from genome assembly GCA_006408695.1 of Aepyceros melampus. NCBI lineage: Eukaryota > Metazoa > Chordata > Mammalia > Artiodactyla > Bovidae > Aepyceros > Aepyceros melampus. Next base: position 64,955 of record SJXQ01005530.1, on the reverse strand, counting down.
GGACTATTGGAATATTAAGTGAGAAAAAACTTGAAAAGCATTTGACATGAATTGAGTCGTTCACTTATTTCCAGACTAGTGAACAGAATCAATTTACTTAGCCATAATTAAACGAACCCAATCCTTCCATTTTCCACATAGCAATGTCATTAATTAAGAATATGAGAATTCTGAACAGGATTTATTAACCAGTGATCTGACATTTATGAAAACTTTGCATTTTCATGAGAATTTATAGTAATACATGTTTGCCAAATGATTTTGGATAGTTATTTTTAGTCTGGACAAAAGCACTATTAATCCTACAAATGAGAAGCAGTAGTATGAAAAAATCAATTTGAATGTAGCATATTTAGCCCCAGAGAGCTCAATTACATATCATCATATTAACTATGTAGGCAGGAAACAGCAGAAAACATCCACATTTCTAATGGTAGCACTGAAAAGTAAACCTTCAAAAAATAAAAAAAAGATAATATATATTATCAGCCTATTTAATGGCTGATATTAGAAAAGGAGACTTTGCTCTGTGTTCATTCAGTCAACATTCATCAAACAAATAACACGTATTGAATGATCCCATGTGGCATGAACAATGCAGAGTACGTAGAATGCAGTGTTGAACAGGAGGAGCACCGAGACTGCCAATGACTATCAGGTGTCACACTTGGCTTCTGCCTAATCCAAAATAGAATCTGCCAAGGGACTTTGGGTCAGGCATCTGGCTTCTGCTAACTTTTCTAGAGGAAGCATAGCTATAATTTGTCTGTGTAGCAATTTATAGTTAAGGTCCAAGTTCAACTGTGAATTAAGACATGGCAAAAGCTAACCCATTTTTCTGGTCATTGGGCCCTAGTTTTCTGTATCTGTATGGTGACTGTCAGCTTGGGGTGTCAACAAAATACCATGGACTGAGTGACTTAAATGTTTATTTCTCATAGTTCTGGAGACTGGAAGTTTGAGATCAAGTTGCAGTGGTGTTGGTGTCTGGTGAGAACTCGCCTTACTGATACAAATGGCTTTTCCACCATGTGTGAAGGAAATGGAGGGAGAGCGAGAGAGAAAGGAGCAAGCTCTCTGATGTTTCCTCCTACAAGATCACTACTATTTTCTGGTCATTGGGCCCTAGTTTTCTGTATCTGTATGGTGACTGTCAGCTTGGGGTGTCAACAAAATACCATGGACTGAGTGACTTAAATGTTTATTTCTCATAGTTCTGGAGACTGGAAGTTTGAGATCAAGTTGCAGTGGTGTTGGTGTCTGGTGAGAACTCGCCTTACTGATACAAATGGCTTTTCCACCATGTGTGAAGGAAATGGAGGGAGAGCGAGAGAGAAAGGAGCAAGCTCTCTGATGTTTCCTCCTACAAGATCACTACTCACATAAAGCAGTCCTCATTCTCATGACTTCATCTAAACCTGCTGCTGCTGCTAAGTCGCTTCAGTCGTGTCCGACTCGGTGCGACCCCATAGACGGAGCCCACCAGGCTCCCCCGTCCCTGGGATTCTCCAGGCAAGAACACTGGAGTGGGTTGCCATTTCCTTCTCCAATGCAAGAAAGTGAAAAGTGAAAGTGAAGTTGCTCAGTCGTGTCCGACTCTTTGCGACCCCATGGACTGCAGCCCACCAGGCTCCTCCATCCATGGGATTTTCCAGGCAAGAGTACTGGAGTGGGGTGCCATTTCCTTCTCCCATCTAAACCTAAGTTCTCCCAAAGGTCCACCTCAAATGCCATCATCTTTGGGGTTACAGCTTCAACATATGAATTTGGGGGGACAAAATTCACTACAGCAGTGAATTAGAACAAGAAGCAGTAAGGTAGCTTCCACAGCTAGAAGGTTAGACCTATGATACTGAAAAAATACTAACCCAGATGCTCAATTTTTTTTTTGGTCAGTGAAAGGGAAAATACTTTCTATGTAGGCTGTGGTGAGAATAGGTAATATACACAAACTGCACTTGAGCTCAGGCGGCAGAGGCGGCCGCCACACTTGAGCGCGGCCAAGAGCTACCCCACGTCTGAGGTCAGGGGCAGCGGCCTAGAGTGCCAGGCTGCGACGGCGCAGGAATGGCCGAGAGGAGCTACCCTGCGTCGGAGGTCAGTGGTGGCTGGGAGGAGAGACACCCCGCATCCGAGGTCACGGCGGCGGCCGAGAGGACCTACCCCGCATCCGAGGTCAGTGGCGGCCGGGAGGAGACACCCCGCGTCCAAGGTCAGGGAGGCGGCTGGGAGGAGACACCCCGTGTCCGAGGTCAGAGCGGCGGCCGGGAGGAGCTACCCCGCATCCCAGGCCAGTGGCGGTCGGGAGGAGACACCCCGTGTCTGAGGTCTGGGGTGGCCAGGAGAAGCTACCTCGCCCCCGAGGCCAGGGGCAGCAGCTGGGAGGAGCCACACACGCGGGAGGCCAGGGCCTGCGACCAGGAGGAGCAACCCGAGGAGCGGTGGCTGGGCAGGCACAGGAGGGCCTAGAGGAGCTATCCTACGTTGAAGGTCAGGAAATGATGCTAAAGCTGAAACTCCAGTACTTTGGCCATCTCATGCGAAGAGTTGACTCATTGGAAAAGACTCTGATGCTGCGCGGGATTGGGGACAGGAGGTGAAAGGGACGACAAAGGATGAGATGGTTGAATGGCATCACTGACTCGATGGACTTGAATCTGAGTGTACTCCAGGAGTTGGTGATGGACAGGGAGGTCTGGTGTGCTGCGATTCATGCGGTTGCAAAGAGTTAAGACACGACTGAGCAACTGAACCGAAGGGGACTACTACAGGTGCACATGGAAGATCTTAGCAAGAGAAAATATATGGTTTTGTTCCTAGAAAAAATCAGAGGAGTAGGTGAGTACTTTCAGCTGTATTAGTTAAGCACTCAGTTTTGTATAGTTAGGGTTTAGGTTAAGGAATGACACGGAAGGAATATGAGAAAGAATCTGAGAAATGAAGGAGGGAAAAGAGGGAGGGCAAGGAGAAAGAAAATATTCAGAATAAGATAGAAAAGGAGAAGAAAAAGAATGTGGTTGTAATTTCACACTGCAAGGAACACACTAGAGAAAAGGAATCTAGGAGAGGAGGATGGCTTCCTTTTTTTTTTTTTCCATTTGTTTAGTCTCATGGCCTGATTTCACTCTGGCTTCATTGTATACATGGGCCAAGGCTAGTTTTCCAGACCGGTCAAGCTTCTCCCTGACCTGCTGGAATGTCATTCTTGGATGTCATGGAAAGGAGTGTCTTGGCTCCTATATCCCTGGCTGAATGGGTCACAGTATTAATCAGCCCACAGATAGGCATTTGACTCTGCTGGAGATAGATAACAAATGAAGTCCTTTTCTTTCATGGGGCTTCTTAGCCGGATGAAGAGATAAAACATGTGGGCAAAATTACATAAAACCTTCAAGCTATATGTAGTGAGTGCCCTAGAGGTTACAGTAAAAGCAAGAGCTCAGCTATGCAGGTGAGCAGGAGCCAGGTGGTATCTTATGCAGGTGCTGAAGATGAAAGCACATAGAGGTCAGGGTCAAGATACACAGGTATAAATCATGGTCCTGCCATTTGCCTGTTCTGTGACCTCAGTCACGTTGTTTCATCCCATTAAAGCTCAGTTTTCAGGTGTAAAATGGTACCTATACAGCTGCCCGTGCTTTTCCAAAGTTCACTTTATGTTACCTTGCTTTTACAGAAGAATCCCTGGCTGAATGGGTCACAGTATTAATCAGCCCACAGATAGGCATTTGACTCTGCTGGAGATAGATAACAAATGAAGTCCTTTTCTTTCATGGGGCTTCTTAGCCGGATGAAGAGATAAAACATGTGGGCAAAATTACATAAAACCTTCAAGCTATATGTAGTGAGTGCCCTAGAGGTTACAGTAAAAGCAAGAGCTCAGCTATGCAGGTGAGCAGGAGCCAGGTGGTATCTTATGCAGGTGCTGAAGATGAAAGCACATAGAGGTCAGGGTCAAGATACACAGGTATAAATCATGGTCCTGCCATTTGCCTGTTCTGTGACCTCAGTCACGTTGTTTCATCCCATTAAAGCTCAGTTTTCAGGTGTAAAATGGTACCTATACAGCTGCCCGTGCTTTTCCAAAGTTCACTTTATGTTACCTTGCTTTTACAGAAGACCTACATTAGTACCTGGTTTTGCTAACCAAAATAAATCAAAGAGAATTTTTCACCTTTATAAACAAAAGCAGAAAGCGACAACAGTGTTGATTGCTCTTTTTCTTTTTGCTTGTTTGTTTTTGTAAGCAGCATGTATCCTGAGCAGGAGAGCAACACTGCCACGCTCCTTCACCAGGAACGGAACCTGACTGAGCATCTCAGCATCAAGCCTCCATAGCTCTGAACAGGATCTGTGAGCATCTGTGCTTTACCTTGATTTATTTTGTACTATGCTGTGCTTAGTACAAGTACAGACTCTTTGTGACCCCATTGATAGTAGCCCATGAGGGTCCTCTGTCCAGGCAAGAATACCTGAGTGGGTTGCCAATTCCTCCTTCCAGGGCCTGACCTAGGGATTGAACCCACATCTTCTACGTTGGCAGACGGATTCTTTACCACTGAGCCACCTGAAGTGAAGTGAAGTCGCTCAGTCGTGTCCGACTCTTTGCGACCCCATGGACCTACCAGGCTCCTCTGTCCATGAGATCTTCCAGGCAATAGTCCTGGAGTGGATTGCCATTTCCTTCTCCAGGGGATCTTCCCAACCCAGGGATCGAACCCAGGTCTCCTGCATTGTAGACAGACGCTTTACCATCTGAGCCACCAGGGAAGTCACCAGGGAAGTCACCTGGGAGCCACCTGGGATGCCCGTTATTTTTTGCATCTACTAGCAAAATGTATCCTAATGTAATTACTTCTTTGCTTAGTGCCATTTCATAGTAACGGTCTACTTTTGGATAGTGGGGGTAATCTGCAATGTGTACTTTATAAAACCTTTCAAAAGCATTATCTTGATTAGTTTTCTTGGCAGGTGTCTAAAGTGTGAAGACCTCTTGGAAGGTCTCTGAAGTGTACAAAGTTAACTCTCCTTTTTACTGTATTGGAACTTTGCTGGAGCATATTCTCAGAAGAGACTCTTGAGGGAGACAGGGCTTTCTTGCCTTGTGTCCAGAAAAAGCAGTCAATACTGATGGAAGGAGGCATTTCTGTTAGACTAGGAGAGGCAAGAAAAGGTCACCAGAAGTTTAGATTCTTCTGGAATCTCCTGGCACCTTGTCCCACTTTAGCTCTGTTCTGACCCTCCCAGATGTACAGATGTGCAGAGGTACAGACTGAAGGGATGAGCCAAGATGAAGTCAGAGCTCAGCACGTCAGCTGGCTCAGCCCATGAGAAGCGTTCTTACTCCAAAGTAAAGGTCTCTGTCAGGAATTTTCTTTCACTTACTCACCCTGGTGTCTTGACCTTGGAATAGGGGCTGTAACTTGAAAAGTCCAAGGCCTGGGTTCAATTTCTTTGGTGTGAAGACTCATAAAGTAAGGAGACTATTACAGGTACACGTGGAAGATCTCAACAAGAGAAAATATATGGTTTTGGTCCTAGAAAGAAGAGGGCATATACCCCTCACCAACTTAAATGCTTTCTTCTATACCTTTCCTTCCATATCTGTGAACTTCTTCCTCCCTTGCTGCCCTTCATGTGTCCTCGGCTGGTTCTGAGGATGGCTCAGCCGGTAAAAGAATGAGCAAGGCAGGTGACACAGGAGATGCAGGTTTGATCCCTCAACCAGGAAGATGCTTGGAGAAGGAAATAACAACCCACTCCAGTATTCCTGCCTGGGAAATCCCATGGACAGAGGGGCCTGGCTGGCTACAGTCCATGGGATCACAAAGAGGCAGACATGACTGAGCAACTAAGCACGTTGTGTCCTTAGGAAATCTTTCTCAGGAAATTCAAGGACCCTACATGTCACCTTTCCACTCTGCAGGCCCAAACAGACTATATTGTCTTGGAGACCCAGTGGCAGGATAAATGAAGGAACTTCCAATTTTGACAAAATGTGCAAATGGGATTGTGGAATTAAGGTGGGATTTATGGAAAGATCTATGTTTATCCTTGTGATCATCAATGCCATTTCACTGATTGTGTTAATGATGATGACAAAATGTCAGTGTGGTGCTAGCTGAAGTTTAGTGAGTGTGTGCTAGGTGCCAGGCACTGTGCTAAGTTCTATCTTTGGATTATCATGGTTTAATCCTCATAGTGCAAGCTAGGTTAAATTATTATCAGCTTTTCACAAATGAGGTCACTGATGTTCAAAAAGATGAAGTAAGGAGTGAAGATCAAACAGCAAGAAGCAGCAGAACTAGAATCAAAACTCGAACAGTTAAGCATCAAAGTTTAAGGTCCTAATTATTTTATCTGGGGCCCTCTGAGGGACTGATGGCCTCCAGCCATCTTTTGCATTCACCACTTCCAAAGAGCATCCCATTCATTTATATACCTCATCCTCCTTCCAACTTATGGGAATGTGAACTTGAAGCTGGAAAGCTCTGGCCCAGAGTTTGGGCTTTTAGATGTGAAGGACAAATAAAAAACAGGAGGCTGCTTATCTCATCAGTCTTGAAGAGAGCCTGATTCTGTTCTCTAAAGATGAACATCAGAAATGGGAGGAGTGGAGATGTGAAAGCAGCAAGAGAAAGAAGGGCTTAAATTCTTAACACTATATTTATGGGTCATTGTACATCTTGCTTCCCCTTGCTAATACTGAAGCTCTCCCAAGCTTCAGCTTCTTCTCCTCATTTTACTCTCTGCATCCCAAAGTGGATAGTCTCAATATTTCCCTTTCCCTGGTATTTCTACCCCTATAAAAGCCATTAAGCACAGGGCAATTCCCAGTTACCATGTTGTGCGATTCTTCTGGTTATGGACTTTGCATGAGAGTTGCTCTGGGAATGAAACACACCATCAGAGTAAAGAGGAGGGCTTAAGTAAAGGTACTATTTACAAGGCTGTGGGGGGATTTAAGGGAAGTCGACCAGCAATAGTGAAGCAACTCAGGGCTATCAGTGGTGGGGTGCTGCTAACACACCAAAGCCTGCAGGGTCTCAGGGAGTACAATGATTTCCAGACATGACAGCCACAGTGGTAGTACAGAAGACCCTGGCAGGAACCGTGGCCTTCAGTAAACAGGCAGTCACAGCCAAGCCGTGGCTCAGCAGCAGGGTACCCAGGAAATAAATACCCCAACCTCTCTCCTCCCTTCCTGAGATCTCCTATTAGTGTCTCCCATTGGTAGAAATCAACTGGAACCAGAAGACAAGGGAGCCCAGTGAGATAGTTCCATAAAACTCAGTCTCCAGGGATATGCAAGGGAGAGTAGAGTGGGCCTGATATAGAGAGTGGGGCAAAAAATTAAAGAGCCAGCATGGATGTTTGTGTTTTCTTTCTGCTGTAAAGACTCAAGCTTGCTTTCATGTATAATGCATCTCACATACATGCCCAACAAGGCCAATAGCCTCTTTCTACGGGTTCAGTAAAGGATGATATCCTGACATCTTAGATCTGTTGCATTTGAGCTTCCTTACAGGCCAGTTCTACAAAAGTATCTTCCTCTGAGAACTGAATCTCGTGGGCTTTCAGCACTATGTTCTCTGGGACTTCCCAATCCTGTCACCTCTGTACCCTGTCTATTGACATCGGCTGCTCCTCAGGAAGGCAGGGAAACAGACCTCCTTACCCTGTTCTTCTGCACCGTGTCTCCTGGGGAGTCTGATCTAAGGAAATGTCGTCCTTTCTCTGATGCTAGTGTCTCGAGAATGGGACTCTGGAGAGAGGCTGAGCTCTGCTCTTCTCCCAGTCCTCCTTTTCCCAAGAGCCAAATAGAATCATACCATCTTTTGGCAACCTGTTCCATCTTTCTCTAGTTAGGGAATAACCCCCTTCACTATCCAGAGTGTGGTTCATTAGCTCACAGCGCCAGCCTCACCTGGGAGCTTGTTAGAAAGGCGAAGTCTCAGGACCCAGCTCACATCTCTGAGTCAAATCTGCCTTTCATAAGATCCCCTGGTGATTTGTGAGTAATTAGTTTGGGAAGGATTAATAGAGCCTATACCCAATATCAAGAAGCATGCAATACCATTTTGACTTACTTCCTTCAGAATTTATAGTAGCTTCAAAAGCTTTTCCAAATAATGAAAGAAGTTTTGAAGTTATTGTGTACTTTGAGATTTTTATATTACCATTGCAAGTATTGAACGGTTTATATTTTTCAAAAAGCTTTCAGAGTAATTAACTTGATGTCTCATAACTCTATGGATTATATAAGGTAGATGTTATTAACCCCATTTTCTATGAGGATTGGCTGCTGCTGCTGCTGCTAAGTCGCTTCAGTCGTGTCCGACTCTGTGTGACCCCATAGGTGGCAGCCCACCAGGCTCCTCCGACCCTGGGATTCTCCAGGCAAGTACACATGGAGTGGGTTGCCATTTATGAGGATCAGAGGCATGATTAAGTAATCTAGGTCACTTGCAAGTGGAATGGGTCTGGGATTAGATGCTAGACCTTGGAAGTCATTTTGTAGCATACTGAAAAGAGCATATGACTTCCTTCCCCACTCTTTCTCACTGCAATTATTCTCAGTATGGGGTCTGCATTCTGTCCATATCAAACTTATCTGGGAAGGACTTGCTAAATAAGTAGATTCCTAAGCTCCATCAAGATATAATGTTTCCTCTTATGCTCTCTCTAAGACTTGAGAATTATTTCTTTCTATGTTAGAATGGTCAGCTTTAAGAGAATAAGGTCACTTGCAAGTGGAATGGGTCTGGGATTAGATGCTAGACCTTGGAAGTCATTTTGTAGCATACTGAAAAGAGCATATGACTTCCTTCCCCACTCTTTCTCACTGCAATTATTCTCAGTATGGGGTCTGCATTCTGTCCATATCAAACTTATCTGGGAAGGACTTGCTAAATAAGTAGATTCCTAAGCTCCATCAAGATATAATGTTTCCTCTTATGCTCTCTCTAAGACTTGAGAATTATTTCTTTCTATGTTAGAATGGTCAGCTTTAAGAGAATGGGGGAAGAAATTTAATTTTAGATTGATTGGGTTTGTATCAGTGAGATTTAAGCCTATGGAAGACTGCAGAAGAATAGGAATATCTTATCCCAGCCTGCCCAAAAGTTGAGAAGAGGGAATTGGGAGATAGCAACAGAGAGCTGGTTAGAACTGCAAAGATTGGACAGCCCCTTGGGTGTGGCATTTAAAAAGAAAGGTGCCAGCTGTGTAAAGAGAAATGATGCTAGATTTCTGCAAGTTGAGGTATGAGCAACAGTTTGGAAATGGAAAGTTAGGGAAAGTGGTCCTCTGGGAAACTGAATGACAGGAAAAACATGAAGAGAAAAGGGAAAAGAAAGGAAAAGTGGGAAGAGGGAGAGATGGAGAGTAAGGGGAAGAGAAGCATATGGGGAGGCATGAAAAAAGTGAGAAAGAAAGCAAAGAAAATGAGAATGGACAAAATGGCATCTGCAAGTCCTTTCTTTCAGAGTTCATATGTTTCATGGTCCAGTGTCTTGGGATCTTATGGTATTTGCCACTATAAGCTTGAGCTGATAAAGACAGAAAAAAAAAAAGGGTCTGTAAAGCTCTAACTCCTGGACATTGTCCTTGAAATCTCAGTGACGATTGGATTTTAGATACAGAGTTCAATGACCTGGCTTCTTCTAGGTGTTGTATGAAGTCACAGAATATAGCAAAACTTGCTCATATCACTGTTATCTTAAAAATAATTTATTCTAATAAACTACTAAAAATGCAAGAAAATGATGAAAGACCCCCACATTCGAAAGAATAAAATGTCTTTATTTTCAGATAATACATACACTGAGATTACACAAATAAATAAATAGATGGAGAATAGTGTGAGCCAGGTTTCTCACTATTGAAGTGGGAGTTTATAGATGAAAACGGACAATTCAAACAAGCTGTATGATACTGGGTGAGAGTTGGTGCCACCAGTGTGAACTCATATTTAGCTTCATACATATTTGTAATTATAGATATGTGTGTAAACACATGTTAGTATACAAACAAGCATTTCCTACTCTGTCCACTGAGAAGACAAACCTGGAAGCAATGGCATTCAAGTAACAATGTGAACACCCAATACTCAGATACTCATATCTAATAAGTAAAACGAGGGATCTTTGGAGAAATGTCTGTTTCCAGAGCAGAGGGCAGGCAGTATACAGGAAGAGTCTGGAGTATCTGGCTCAGATGGTAAAGATTCTGCCTGTAAGGCAGGAGACCTGGATTCAATCCCTGGGTCAGGAAGATCCCCTGGAGAAGGGAATGGCTACCCACTCCAGTTATTCTTGCCTGAAGAGTTCCATGGACAGAGGGGCCTGGCAGGCTTGGGATTGCAAAGAGTCATACGTATCTGAGCAACTAATACTACTTAGAATGGCCTTAAATACAGTCTCAATTAAAAAAGCTTACAAATCCTCCCAAAGCAATGAGGGTATATCAAAGGGACATGAAAGCCAACTGAAAAACTCACAACATCGAAAGCTGGAGCAATCTGAGCAGAAAATAAGTAAAGTAGTATTGGATTATAGACCAAAGCATAAGATAAACATCCACGAATCCACACTGTAAGTAAATGATTGGATAAATAAACAAGTGGGGAGAATAGACATATCTCCCTTGTGTAAGAATTCCAAATGATTTCTGCAGATACTCTCCCCCGGATTAAGAAAGTAGAGCATAGCTTCCTGCCCTTCATGTGTGAGCTTCACATGGAGGCATCCTTCTAGAGAGTACAGCATGCAAATGGGGAGTCTCCCTGAACTTCCTTAGGCTCCTATGATCCAAACACTATTATTATCAGAGGCTCAGAGAACATAAGTCACTTACTCAGGGAAACACAGCTACTAAATCCAGCTAGGTTTTGAACCCAGGGATGTCAAATTGGTTAAATTGCTTTCTCTGTTATACCAAGTAGTCTCGAGTTACAGCAGCACTGCAGAAGAAAAGCCACTCAAGTGTGCAACATGCTGAGAAAGACAGGAGAGTGAAAGGGGATGGTGCTCAGTGATGGGTTTTTTCCTTCCTGAAGGGGGCTGTATACATACAGATTCAACCAAATGGGAAGGAGAGCCTGTGAGCCACTGGGTTTCCAACGATGTAACCAAGAGTCAACACGTGGGTAGAAAATAGGTTTCCTTTGCAGTTCATTATCTTTAGAAAGAGCTTTTCCAGCCTCAGTCTCTCTGCCACCCTGGCTCTCTTAACTTCTTTCCTCTTCTCGGCTTATCTGGGTTGGCTTCTTGGACCACTTCTCTCTCAACTGGAGACAGAAGATCCAGCATTGTAGGCAGACAGACTTGGGCTTCAACCTGCTTCCACTTGCTGTGTGAGTTTTGGCACATTGTTTTATTGCTTAATTTCTGGGGTTTATATTATATCACATTGTGTTGTGTTATATTGTGTTATATCTTCTTGGTGTTATTATGAAGGTTAATGAGATAATGCATGTCAGATTTCTAGCCGGGTTCCTGGCATATTTCAAACACCAAGAGATTATATATATATACTGTCTATGCCACCTTCTTGAACTCAGAGACTTCTGTCCCTCCTGCCTCCTGCAGTGCCATAATTCTATTCTTTTTGAAATCCTACTTGTGGCCCACTTTTCCCAGGAATTTTTGCCAGAGGAATCTACTCTGTTAAACAAGCAGCCTTTTTTTTTTTTTAAACCAAAATTTCCTTTCAGCATACTCTTCTAATTGTATGATGCCAGCAGCAGATTACGTAGATGTTCTTCTTTTCCCCCTATGTACAAGTGGGGAGAGGGATGCTGAAAGTGAGAAGGCTGTGGCTTCAACTCCTTTAGCTATATCATTATTGTTCTTGTTTAGTTACGAGGTCACATCCAACTCTTTGCAACCCCATGGACTGCAGCAAACCAGACCTCCCTGTCCCTCACTATCTCCTGGAATTTGCCCAAGTTTATGTCTTGGTGATGCCATCCTAATGTTATGTCATTAGGGCCAAATTAATTTCACCTTTTTGTACCTTAGTATCCTTAATAAGACCTCTATTATAAGTAATAATAAGATTTATTTATAATAATAATTATTATAAATATAATGAGATCTTTCCCACCCACTTCACAGGGCTATCAGGAAAACCCAATAAGATAAACTGTATAAAATATTTAGAAAACCTTAGAATGCCTGATGACTATGAGGTATTGTTCAAACACAGAGCTTCTTATGAACTTTAATTTTTAGCTCTGTGATCAGTTAACTTTTGATGTGGAGCAAACAACCACAATTCTCAGTGGCATGAAACAATAAACATTTATTTCTCACACATCTGTGAAGTTCAGCTGATGCAGGCTGGGCTTGCTCCTCCTTCTGGGAGCTGGCTTGAGTTTGGTTTACCAGACTGAGCCTAGCTGAGTCAATTTGGTACCACATGTTTCTCATACTCTTCCCAGCATTAGTGGGCTAACCCAAGTGTGTCTTTCGTCTTTCTCAGGGTAATGGCGGAAGAGTGAGACAGCAAAAGAAAACATGCATGGCTTCTTAAAGCCTAGGCTTGGGATTGGCGTGTAATCACTGCTGTCGAGCAAGCAGTTCACATGGCCGACCTCAGAGGTAGGGGTTTTGTAGAAGGAAATGTCAACCCACTCCAGTGTTCTTGCCTGGAGAATCCCAGGGACGGGGGAGCCTGGTGGGCTGTTGTCTATGGGGGTCACACAGAATCTGACATGACTGAAGAGACTTAGCAGCAGCAGCAGCACCCACTGTGGGAGAATTTTTCTAAGTTTCATGAGAAAGGGCATAGGGAAGGGTGAATGGCATAGGGAAGGGTGAGTGGCATAAGGAAGGGATAACAATGGGAGGCATTAATGCAAATCAGCCACACTGTGTTTCTTGCCCAGCGCTGGAACAGAATTTTCTGGAAAGCCAGTGGGGTTTCAGTGTTTTGGTAAGAATGATCCTGGGCCCAGGTAGAGAGACAGAGCTTATCACCTCTGACATGCCCAATTGGTTCTAGGACCTAAGCTTAAGGTGACATAGTGAACACCATGAAGTGAACACTGTGAAGTCTGGTCTGTGCTTCTAGTCCTATTCATTGCCTTTTTGTATGAAATCAGAGCATTCTTTTCTTTCACAAGATTATTGCTTTTACAACAGTGGACAAATATCATGGCATTCTTTCCCACCTCCTTTCCAGGATTCCTTTAGATTCCTGTGATTTCCTGAGAAGTTGATACAGTACATACAAGATATGGCTACAGAACTCTTATCTGAGACCATCTCCACTCTCAAGTCACATTCACTTCATACAAGTTTTCCTTAGAGTCATTTTCATTCCTGAGGATACCAGATCTCCATAAACAGAGGACTGAAGCCACCATGGGTTCCCAGCAATGAGATTCTGCCTGGTGGGTTTATTTGTAAATGACTCCAGAAAGCTGAGTAAAAAATCTCAGAGCCAAAAAATTCTGGGTTAGAAAGTTTCAAACCAGAATAGCCTCTTAAAAGGAAAATGAAGATGAGGGTGGGGGTGGAGATGAGTGAACCCTTAATGGGCCAGTTCCAGGGTTCCAGATGTTTCTTCAAAAGGAATATCCTAAATTATCTTATCCTGTTACACAGTGAGTGAGAAAAAAAAATGGCCTACAGCATCTTTGTTTGAGGCCACATGAATTTATTGAAAGTAGTTGTCAGGGAGAACTGAGGGATGGGGGAGTTCTCTGTCTCACACACACCGCCACCCCCACCCCCCACCTGCACACACACAAGACTCAGCATTGGTTTAGTCAAATGCCTTTCTTTTTGTCCCAAGCAAGTAAATCCAGGGTTCAAAGTTTTGCCCTTTATGTTATCTTCTTGCTTTTTTCTTTTTAAAATTAAAACAACTACTTTTTCAAAGAAAGGAAAACAGAGAAAAATTGAATAGGGCAGCTACTGACTTGGGTTGGACTTAAATTTTGCCAGGAAGAGTATGTTCAGAGTATGTGAGTCTGGGAACTTAGAAACTTCTTGAAAGTTCCCCAGGCAGAAGGAAATACGCTTCTGCTAGGATTGCACTCAAACTCCTGTTAGGGTTGAAAAGGCACTCAAACCTTTGACTAGGCTTAGCTTTCCTGGGAGTTTCAAGAGAATAGAAATCATTTGCCAACTCAACCTTCAACATTGGGACAAACATTATGTCTAAAGGGGTCCAATGGTTCAATGTCTTCTTTCCCACCCAGAATAATTTACTCATTTGATAAATAGTTAGTGAACACATGGTACTACTGACTATACACTATGATGCTGAGAAACTGTATCAGAGATGAACAAATCAAATGTGGTCTCTGTCCATCTGAAACGTAGTAGAGGATATAACTAGCTGCTGCTGCAGCTAAGTCGCTTCAGTTGTGTTCAACTCTGTGCGACCCCATAGAGGGCAGCCCACCAGGTCCCCCGTCCCTGGGATTCTCCAGGCAAGAACACCGGAGTGGGTTGCCATTTCCTGCTCCAATCGTTCAGTAGAGGGTCTAATTAATTAGTAACTTTAACTTGACACAAATGTCGTGAAAGTAAGAAGCAAAATTCAGAGACAGGAAATGGCAAGTACCTTTTCGTACAGGATGGTCAAGAACGTCTCCTCTAAGAAGGTGACATTTCAGTACCTGTGTAGAGACCTAAATGTTCAGAAGGAATACTTGTCCTTTTGACACCAAAGATGAAGATGCAATAATATTCTAGACAGAAAGAATCACAATGAGAACCCTTCAAATAATGATAAACATGATTCACTACCAACCAAAACCTATTTTCCGGAAAACGCCTAGAGAGATCTGAAAAGTACTGTAAAAGTAGAAAGCGGAGAGTGTACAGATGATACTCTGATGACTTAGGTGGTGACTGGGAAGACGGAAATAATGAAATAAATTTTGGAAATTTGTTTTGGTGATAGAATCAATAGTACTTGATGTGGGATTGGGTAAGTCCCTGAATGGGAGTGATAAGGTATGGATGGGGTGCTGTTGGAAAGGGAGAGGGAAAAATTGAAGAAAACTACAAAGTTTCTGACTTGAAACCTTAGGTGGATGGTGTCTTTTTTGCCACTGGAAGAACCTACTCTTTTATTGGAAACAGGAATCAAGCAGTCAGGGGCTTTTTGTAAATGTCTGGACTTAGAATAGTTCTGACCTTTACCCCAAACCTGAGGGTCTGTGAAATTTTCTCTTTTCCCTCTGAAACAGAGGAGGTTTGGGCTTGCAGCAGAGGTGGCTAAGGGATGATTTATTTATCCAAGGTTTTGGTTAGCTCTCTCAGCTATACTGGAAGTGTGTTTGAGAACTTAGTACAATCTTCACACACATGCCTCAGGAAGTAGCCATGATTACTTCTGGTTTTAATGAGAGGGTCAATTGAATTGGCTTGGTCTTATGAGCATATCTGGTTTCCATTTTCCTTGGTGAAAATAGAAAAGAGTTAGAATAAACACACCAGGGAAGTTCAAAATTCAAAGGCAAGAACCTTGAGCCTATCTTAAAGGTACAAAAGTAGACTTGAAAAAATAGAAAGTTAGCTTTTATTTTTGCTTAGGCTGATTCAATATCATAAAGATGTCATTTCTCCCTTAGTTAATGCATTTGTTGTTGTTATTAATCGCTAAGTTGTGTCCAACTCTTTTGTGACCCCATGGACTGTAGCCCATCAGACTCCTCTGTCCATGGGATTTCCTAGGCATGTATAAATTGAGTGCAATTCTAATAAAAATATCACATTTTAAAAATTTCAAAGAGAAATTCATACTAAAGTTTATATAGAAAAAAATAAACATAAAGCAACAACAAGGAAAGCATTAGGAAATAAAAATGAGCTATGACAAAGGATTAGCCCTGCCCCAATTTTAAATATACTCTAAAGTTTCTGTAATTAAACTAGTGTGGAACTGCTACTTAATTAGACAGACCAACCAGTGAAACAAAATATAATCCAGGAACTGACCACATACACACTAAATTTTGGTATATGATAAAAGTTCTGATCATTGATAGACCTTTGAAATTCAGGTCCATTGAGTCAATGATGTTATCTAACCATCTCATCCTCTGCTGCCCTCTTCTCCTATTGCCTTCAGCCTTTCCCAACATCAGGGTCTTTTCCAATGAGTCAGCTCTTCACATCAGGTGACCAGAGTATTGGAGCTTCAGCATCAGTCCTCCAATGAATATTCAGGACATATTTCCTTTAAGATTGACTGGTTTGATCTCCTTACTATCTAAGAGACTCTCAAGAATCTTCTCCAGCACCACAGTTTGAAAGCATCAGTTCTTCAGTGCTTCTCAGACTTCTTTAAGATCCAACTCTCACATCTATCCATGACTACTGGAAAAACCATATCTTTGGCTATATAAACTTTAGGTGGCAAACTGATGTCTCTGGCTTTTAATACACTATCTAGGTTGAACTGAGATGAACCCTATACTTTCCGAGTTTATAGGGTGCCCATTATGTGCAGCCGTTACCCATGTGTGTAGGCCTTGTGCTGTGCTGAGTCACTCAGTCATGTCCGACTCTGTGACCCCATGGACTGTAGCCTTCCAGGCTCCTCTGTCCATGGGGATGCTCCAGGCAAGAATACTGGAGTGGGTAGCCTATCCCTTCTCCAAGGGATCTTCCCAACCCAGGCATTGAACCAAGGTCTCCTGCATTGCAGGCAGATTCTTTACCAGCTGAGCTACCAGGGAAGCCATGTAGGCCTTAGGGATCCAAAATGTTAGGAGTACTATAAGAAATAGAGTGACCAAACAAGGAACTAGAGGGCAATGGTTTAACCCTTTTATTTACAGATGAGGAAACTGAGGGCCACAGTGAGACTGGCCTGGCCCCATGTTATACTGCCAGTTCACAGCATGCGAATGTGCTTAGTCACTTGGTCATGTCCAGCTCTTTGCAATCTCATGGACTGTAGTCTGCTAGGCTCCTTTGTCTGTGAGATTCTCCAGGCAAAAATACTGGAGTGGGTAGCTATTCCCTTCTACAGGGGATCGTTCCAACCTGGGGATCAAATCCAGGTCTCCTGCACTGCAGGTGGATTCTTTACTGTCTGAGCCACCAGGGAAGCCCCAGTTCATGACATAGCAAAGACAAACACTTGGCTGGGTAGTGAGGTGTGCCTTTTAGAAGTATCACTTACTTTTTCACTACCCAGGATGAAGGAAGAAGTGCAGAACAAAGAGACGTGTATAGGGAGGACTCAGGAGTTGTTGCTACTGTAGATAGATAGGCCCAGCAAAGCCTTAAAGATGTTGATTCTACTATTCAGGCTACTATTTTTGTATGAGTCACAGTAACCCAACTAGAGGAAAACAGGCCATCGTTGTTAACCTTTCAACATCAAATGCAATTACTGAGCTTTTTAAAGAACTCAAAACCATGCTAGATGTCATCTATGTTAGTCTTTGCATCTACAGAGCCTGAATATATTTGTATGATGCTTAAAGTTCTATTCATACCATTCTTAAACTTTTCTTTGATCAATCTTGTTGGAATTGTTTAGTACTAGGGCATCTTCTATAATTTTTCCACTAGCCTATCATGCTTTTTTCTTTTGCACTATCCTTACCATTCTCGATGAGTTTCTTGCAACAGGCTGTGTGTGTGTGTGTGTGTGTGTGTGTGTGTGTGTGTGTATTATGTGAATGAATATGAGTTAATGTTCATACAAGAGTGGATATGAAAACAGTTTTTGTTCAAACAGTACCCATCCTTGGCTCAATCTTGTAAAATTTGGCCCTAGGGTCTGTACGCTCTATAACTCACCTGTCCACCTCCCCCCAACCAGAAGAACCCAACTCCAAGAGCATTTTCTGCAGAAACTCTCCAAGTATCTTGTTCTCTTTCCCATTCTGGGATGTCAAGGTATATCGACAAGTGCATGGGTTTAGAATCACACCTATCTGGTTTCCATTCCCAGTTGTACCCTTTATTACCATTTGGGGTTGTTACTAGTCTTAGGTGAAATAATCCATAGGGAACTCCTAATTGCGGTGACTGATACAGTGAGATGAGCAAGAAATTGAGTCCCTTATTTATCCCATTTTCTGCAGCTTAACTTGTCAGAGATAAAGGTCAGGGGATTCAGATTTAGATTATTTACCCCCTAGCTGTGGGTATGCCAAAGACTTTGATTATGTGGATCACAATAAACTGTGGAAAATTCTGAAAGAGATGGGAATACCAGACCACCTAACCTGCCTCTTGAGAAACCTATATGCAGGTCAGGAAGCAACAGAACTAGACATGGAAGAATAGACTGGTTCCAAATAGGAAAAGGAGTACGTCAAGGCTGTATATTGTCACCCTGCTTATTTAACTTCTATGCAGAGTACATAATGAGAAACGCTGGACTGGAGGAAACACAAGCTGGAATCAAGATTGCCGGGAGAAATATCAATAACCTCAGATATGCAGATGACACCACCCTTATGGCAGAAAGTGAAGAGGAGCTAAAAAGCCTCTTGATGAAAGTGAAAGAGGAGAGTGAAAAAGTTGGCTTAAAGCTCAACATTCAGAAAATGAAGATCATGGCATCTGGTCCCATCACTTCATGGGAAATAGATGGGGACACAGTAGAAACA
>SJXQ01005530.1:0-46027 GCA_006408695.1 Aepyceros melampus | reverse complement strand
GTCTATTGTATCATTTAAAGTTTGTGTTTCCTTGTTAATTTTCTGTTTAGTTGATCTATTCATAGGTGTGAGTGGAGTTTTAAAGTCTCCCACTATTGTTGTGTTATTGTTAATTTCCCCTTTCATACTTGTTAGGATTTGTCTTACATATTCCAGTGCTCCTATGTTGGGCGCATATATATTTATAATTGTTATATCTTCTTCTTGGATTGATCCTTTGATCATTATGTAGTGTCCTTGTTTGTCTCTTTTTACAGCCTTTTTTTTAAAGTCTATGTTATCTGATATGAGTATTGCTACCTCTGCTTTCTTTTGGTCTCTATTTGCATTGAATATCTTTTTCCAGCCCTTCACTTTCAGTCTGTATGTGTCCCCTGTTTTGAGGTGGGTCTCTTGTAGACAACATATATAGGGGTCTTGTGTTTGTATTCATTCAGCCAGTCTTTGTCTTTTGGTTGGGGCATTCAACCATTTACGTTTAAGGTAACTATTGATAAGTATGATCCCATTGCTGTTTACTTTATTGTTTTGGGTTCAAGTTTATAAACCCTTTTTGTGTTTCCTAGAGAATATCCCTTAGCAGTTGTTGGAGAGCTGGTTTGGTGGTGCTGAATTCTCTCAGCTTTTGTTTGTCTGTAAAGCTTTTGATTTCTCCTTCATATTTGAATGAGATCCTTGCTGGGTACAGTAATCTGGGCCATAGGTTATTTTCTTTCATCATTTTAAGTATGTCTTGCCATTCCTTCCTAGCCTGAAGAGTTTCTATTGAAAGATCAGCTGTTATCTTTATGGGAATCCCCTTGTGTTTTGTTTGTTGTTTTTCCCTTGCTGCTTTTAATATTTGTTCTTTGTGTTTGATCTTTGTTAATTTGATTAATATGTGTCTTGGGGTGTTTCACCTTGGGGTTCTCCTGTTTTGGACTCTCTGGGTTTCTTGGACTTGGGTGATTATTTCCTTCCCTATTTTAGGGAAGTTTTCAACTATTATCTCCTCAAGTGTATTCTCATGATCTTTCTTTTTGTCTTCTTCTT
Organism: Aepyceros melampus; assembly: GCA_006408695.1. NCBI lineage: Eukaryota > Metazoa > Chordata > Mammalia > Artiodactyla > Bovidae > Aepyceros > Aepyceros melampus. Next base: position 44,995 of record SJXQ01005530.1, on the reverse strand, counting down.
CTGGGACTCCTATGATTCGAATGTTTGGGTGTTTAATATTGTCCGGAGGTCTCTGAGATTGTCCTCATTTCTTTTAATTCATTTTTTTTCCTCTCTGATTCATTTATTTCTACTATTCTATCTTCTACTTCACTAATCCTATATTCTGCCTCCATTATTCTACTATTTGTTCCCTCCAGAGTGTTTTTGACCTCATTTATTCCATTATTCATTATATATTGACTCTTTTATTTCTTCTAGGTCCTTGTTAAACCTTTCTTACATCTTCTCAATCCTTGTCTGCAGGCTATTTATCTGTGATTCCATTTTGATTTCAAGATTTGGGATCATTTTTACTATCATTATTCAGAATTCTTTATCAGATAGACTCCTTATCTCTTCCTCTTTTGTTTGGTTTGGTGGGCATTTCTCCTGTTCCTTTACCTGCTGGGTATTCCTCTGTCTCTTCATCTTGTTTATATTGCTGAGTTTTGGGGTGGCCTTTCTGTATTCTGGCAGTTTGAGGAGTTCTCTTTATTGTGGAGTTTCCTCACTGCAGGTGGGGTTGTATGGGTGACTTGTCAAGGTTTCTTGGTTAGGGAAGCTTGTGTCGGTGTTCTGGTGGGTGGAGCTGGATTTCTTCACTCTGCAGTGCAATGAAGTGTCCAGTAATGAGTTATGAGATGTCAATGGTTTTGGAGTAATTTTGGGCAGCCTGTGTATTGAAACTCAGGGCTGACTTCCTGTGTTGCTGAAGTATTTGCATGGTATGTCTTGCTCTAGAACTTGGCCCTTGGGTGGTGCTTGGTCTGAAATCAAGACATTTGATGAGCTCCTGTTGATTAATGTTTCCTGGAGTCAGGAGTTCCCTGGTGTTCTCAGGATTTGGACTTAAACCTCCTGCTTCTGGTTTTCAGTTTTATTTTTACAGTAGCCTCAAGACTTCTCCTTCTATACAGCACGATTGATAAAACATCTAGGTAAAGATGAAAAGTTTCTCCACAGTGAGGGACACCCAGAGAGGTTCACAGAGTTACGTGCAGAAGAGAAGAAGGAGGAGGGAGTAAGAAGTGACCCGAATGAGATGAGTGGAATCAAAAGAGGGGAGAGCAAGTTAGCCAGTAATCACTTCCTTATGTGTGCTCCACAGTCTGGACCACTCAGAGATGTTCACAGAATTACACAGAGAAGAGAAGAGGGAGGAAGGAGATAGAGGTGGCCAGGAAGATAAAAGGGGGGAATCAAAAGGAGAGAGAGAGATCCAGCCAGTGATCAGTTCCCTAAGTGTTCTCCACAGCCCGGAACACACAAAGAGATTCACAGAGTTGGGTAGAGAAGAGAAAGCGGAGAGAGGAGACAGGCGACCTGGTGGAGAAAAAGAAGAGTCCGAAGGGGGAGAGAGTAGTCAAGCCAGTAATCTCACTCGCAAGTAAAAATGGGTACTGAATAGTGGGTTCTTAAAGGTACAAAACTGATAACAGATATCAAAAAGCAAATATTAAAAATCTAGAGTAGAGGTTGGATTTTCAAAAATACAATATTAAAGAAAAGAAGAAAAAATAAAACAAAGTCACAAAAATTATAAAATATATATATGAAGTTTGCTTTAAAAAAATAGGGTCTTTTTTTGCAAACTAGTTTATAAAAATGAAAATTAAAGGAGTAATAGACGACTTAACATTTAAAAAAAATTTTTTTATGAATGATCATAAAAATAGTAAAAATATATCTAGGACTTTCTCTGGTGTTGTTGTGGGCAGTGTGGGGTCGGTTCATTTTCAGATAGTTCCTTGGTCCGGCTTATATTTCTCAAGGTATATAGGCCCCTTCCTATGTAGTCAGTACTTAGTACAGGGTTTTAATCTATTGCACCTGTCACTTCCAACGCGGTTCCCTCTGTTTTAGCTTCTTCTGTTTGCTGGTCTCTTCAGTGTCTGATTTCCACCCTGACAGAAGGCGGGTGGTGGTGGACACTTTTTTTAGGCTCACTTGTTCAGTCATGCTGTGAGGAGGGAGGGACACTGCAAACAAATAACACGCATCTGCTCGCCGTGTCTCAGCCACACTGGGCCTACCCCCGTTCACAGTGTATGTGCCATCCCTGCCCACCCACTCAGGCTGTAGGTTGCTCTGCTGGGAACCATCCAAGGCTGGCCCTGGGCTGCATGCACCTCCCAGGTCTAAGCAGCTCAAGTTCGGGCACTCAGGTAGTTCCCAGAGGCGCAGACTCAGTTGGCCTGTTTTGTACCCTTCCCAGGTCTAAGGAGCTCAGGTGGTGAGGTGTTTGGTGAATGCAGTCACTGCAACTTATCGCCTCCCCTGTCCCTGCTGCTCGGTTTTCTGAGTGTACAACCGGCACACCTTCTCAGGTGAATGTTGGCCATCCAGAACCCTAAGAGGTCTTAGTTAGCAAAGAAGCCTGCTTGCAGTTTGGTAGATAATGTCTCTCTGGGGCTGCGATTGCCCCCTTCCGGCTCTGGCTGCCTGTCACCAGAGGGGGATGGTCTGCAGCTGGCTAGTTGTGTTCAGTCCTTTGTTCTGTGAGCGGGCCTCATGGTGTCTTAGGTTAGGGCTTTTCGCGTGGTAGCTATCCCACAGTCTGGTTTGCTAGCCCAAGCTAGTTTGCTCAGATTGCCCTCAGGGCATTCAGGCCTGGTCCTTAATTCTAAGCAATGCAGCCTGCACCTCCCTGCCCAGCCCCTGCTTGCTAGTTGTGGGTGGAGGCGTCTGCGCTGCTTCTCCACTCAGGGAGTTACCGGTGGGCTCGTAATCTGTGGGGTTTAATTATTTATTTATTTTTCTTCCCTGTTATGTTGCCCTCTGTGCTTCCAAGGCTCGCCACGGACTCAGCAGTGAGAGTGTTTCCTGGTGATTGGAAACTTCTCCCTTTTTAAGACTCCCTTCCTCGGATGGAGCTTCATCCCTACCTTTTTTGTCTATTTTTTTGTCTTTTATATTTTTTCCTACCTCCTTTTGAAGACAATGGGCTGTTTTTCTGGGTTCCTGATGTCCTCTGCCGGCATTCAGAAGTTGTTTTGTGGAATTTACTCAGCGTTTAAATGTTCTTTTGATGAATTTGTGGGGGAGAAAGTGGTCTCCCCATCCTATTCCTCCACCATCTTAGGACCGCCCCCTCAATCTTGCTTTTTAGATCAATATTCATGGGCCTAGGCATAGCTTCTTGTTTTTATGATCCTTGAGGTTGGCTGAATCTTCAGATCTATAAATATTTTTTAATGAGTTTGGAAATGTTCACAATTTTTTCTCCAAAAATTATTTTCAGTCCTGTTCTTTCTCTTATTTTATTTGAAACTCCAGCTCCACATTAGATATTTTGACATTTTTCCCTCAGTAGAAGGGGAAGAGGGTGACAGAAAATGAGATGGTTGGATGGCATCACCAATTCAATGAACATGAACTTGGGCAAACTCTGGGAGATGGTGAGGGACAGGGAGGCCTGGTGTGTTGCAGTCCCTGGAGTCACAAAGGGTTGGACATGACTAAACAACAACAGCAAAGTCACCCAGGACTTGGTGTCATTGTTCATCAGAACCAAGAATATTTTGCTACCCAGTAGTAAGGAACTGCTTTTCACAGAAGCACAGTATTCAACAAATGAATGTTTTTAGCATTAAGAAAGTTCTCATTAGGAAAAAATGCTTTTCTCCATGGAAGTCATTTGTCTTCAGCAATAAGAAACCAAGGCACTCACTTTGTAATAGGTTTCCCTGGTGGCTCAGACAGTAAAGAATCTGCCTGCAATGCAGGAAACCCATGTTCGATCCTTGGGTCTGTAAGATCCCCTGGAGGGGGCAATGGCAGCCCACTCCAGTATTCTAGCCTGGGGAATTCCATGGACAGAGGAGCCTGACAAGCTAACTTCCATGGCGTAGCAAAGAGCCAGACACAACCTAGCAACTTTCATTTTCGCTTTGTAATATGCATTCCTTATCATGAATGAGATGACACTTTTCTTTAAATTTGAAGATTTATTTCATTTTATTATATTTAGTGAGCTATTTGATTGAACAAACCATGCCAGAATTTTAGTAATAAATACAATTCATTATGCACCCTGAGTTTCTATTAAAGTTCGCATTAGAAAAGGGCATCCAATCTAAAAATAAAAATATTTTGAAGTTCAAACATTCAAACAAACCTAGCTCACTAAAAAAAAAAATTCACGTTTATACACATGCCAGAAAAGCTAAAGAATTGTTATCACTATAAATGGATAAAATAGACACTGTTTTTCATTTTCTGATATATCCTTCAACACTTCACTTGTCCAGCAACTCATTATGAGCCTTGATTTGTTGATCATTAAAATGGAGTCACTGAGGTTGACTTCTTTGCAGAGACGTGTGAACACTGAATTATTCCTTTGAAGGCAAGTCTCCACACTATTCAAACTCAAATTGAGAGGACTTTGATGCCTACTTAGTTCATGTTCTGTTTGCCATGAAACCTTTTTATCCTCCACTTCTTGCCTGAGTGGGATGCACCTGAAAAAAAAATCATACAGACAGCTTTTAATATAAAAGAACTTTGAAGACCCTTCTCAGAGAAAATATCCACTAGCCCCAAAAGTCTATACTAAAGTTTTTACTGACAAGGAAGCTGAAAACGACCTAAGATCTTCAGTAGAAGCAGACTGTGTGCAGAAAACTCCTTCCTGTTTTCTGCTTTGCTGCCTGGAGCAGCTCAGCCAGACTGCTTTGCATGTCATGAGCCTGCTGGAGACCCGGGCAGAGCTCACAGATGATTGAAGCACCAAAGCTGGCTGCCTTCAGCGTGTCCTTTATATCCAAGTTGATCACATGCACAGGATGCCAAGTCTTCTGTTTTCTAGCACACAGATCTTTCACCACCATTTTATACACTCTCTCAGCACAGGTCAAGATGACATCAAAGGGATCTGTGCACTGTTGAAATCATTCTGGACGAGGCTTCATTATCTCATTTCTCCCCAATGTGTGAAACACCCCAATGTTGCTATAGCAAACCTGGTCTTTGAGGAGAAGGTCTTTGCACATCTACTCATATGTGGTGGAGAAATCATAGACCATGGGGAGGGTCCCAGTCCTGGGAGTGTCATACAGGATCCCACTCCAAAAGACCTGACATTGAATCCTTTCTTCTTGAGGATGCTATGGGCTTCCGTGCTCCTGTTCAGTTGCTCATACAGACCATAGCCACGCTGAATGAGGAGGAGGGCATGATGGGGGCCACTTGAGACTCCAGCTGCATGGGTGGGCTTCAGGGTCCAAGGGAACTCTGAAACCAGGGAGATTAGCACCTGGGTCCAGCTCTTGTAACTAGTATAGTGTCAAAGAACAGAGACCAGGTTTATATGCAGTCATCACTTTGAAGTGGATAGAGAACTCTTAATTGATGAGTGAGTTAACTCCTGAATGATTGGGTTTGGATAGTGGATTTGGGCTAGAGAACTACATTCAGTCATCTGTGCAATCTGGTGTAAAATTATCTTTAACAACTAACTCTGGGCAAGAGTGTCACTACCCTGTGGCTGTGTTTTGAAATCTCCACTTATGATAGAAATGCAAAAAGGCAAAATGGTTGTCTGAGGAGGCCTTACAAGTAGCTGTGAAAAGAAGAGAAGCAAAAGGCAAAGGGGAAAAGGAAAGATATACACATTTGAGTGCAGAGTTCCAAAGAATAGCAAGGAAAGATAAGAAAGCCTTCCTCAGGGATCAATGCAAAGAAATAGAGGAAAACAACAGAATGGGAAAGACTAGAGATCTCTTCAAGAAAATTAGAGATACCAAAGGAATATTTCATGCAAAGATGGGCACAATAAAGGACAGAAATGGTATGGACCTAACCGAAGCAGAAGATATTAAGAAGAGGTGGCAAGAATACACAGAGGAACTGTACAAAAAAAGATCTTCATGACTCAGATAATCAGAAAGGTGTGATCACTCACCTAGAGCCAGACATCCTGGAATGTGAAGTCAAGTGGGCCTTAGGAAGCATCACTACGAACAGAGATAATGCAGGTGATGGAATTCCAGTTGAGCTATTTGAAATCCTAAAAGATGATGCTGTAAAGTGCTACACTCATTATGCCAGCAAATTTGGAAAACTCAGCAGTGGCCACAGGACTGGAAAAGGTCAGTTTTCATTCCAATCCCAAAGAAAAGCAATGCCAAAGAATGCTCAAACTACCACACAACGCACTCATCTCATACGCTAGTGAAGTTATGCTCAAAATTCTCCAAGCCAGGCTTCAACAATACATGAACTGTGAACTTCCAGATGTTCAAGCTGGTTTTAGAAAAGGCAGAGGAACCAGAGATCAGATTGCCAACATCCGTTGGATCATCAAAAAAGTGAGAGAGTTCCAGAAAAACATCTACTTCTGCTTTATTGACTATGCCAAAGCCTTTGACTGTGTGGATCACAACAAACTGTGGAAAATTCTTAAAGAGATGGGAATACCAGACCATCTGACCTGCCTCTTGAGAAACTGTATGCAGGTCCGGAAGCAACAGTTAGAACTGGACATGGAACAACAGACTGGTTCCAAATAGGAAAAGGAGTATGTCAAGGCTGTATATTGTCACCCTGCTTATTTAACTTCTATGCAGAGTACATCATGCAAAATGCTAGACTGGAAGAAACACAAGCTGGAATCAAGATTGCTGGGAGAAATATCAATAACCTCATATATGCAAATGACACCATCCTTCTAGCAGAAGGCGAAGAATTAAGAGCCTCTTGATGAAAATGAAAGAGGAGAGTGAAAAAGTTAGCTTAAAGCTCAACATTCAAAAAACTAAGATCAGAGCATCTGGCCCCATCACTTCATGGCAAACAGATGGGGAAACAATGGAAACAGTGAACACTTTATTTTGGGGGGCTCCAAAATTACTGCAGATAGTGACTGCAGTCATGAAATTAAAAGATGCTTGCTCCTTGTAAGAAAAGTTATTACCAACCTAGACCGCATATTTAAAAATATAGACATTACTTTGCCAACAAAGGTCTGTCTAGTCAAAGCTATGGTTTATCCAGTATTCATGTATGGATGTGAGAGTGGGACTATAAAGAAAGCTGAGCACTGAAGAACTGATGCTTTTGAACTGTAGTATTGGAGAAGACTCTTGAGAATCCCTTGGACAGCAAGGAGATCCAACCAGTCCATCCTAAAGGAAATCAGTCCTGAATATTCATTAGAAGGACTGAGACTGAAGCTAAACTCCAATATTTTGGCCACCTGATGCAAAGAACTGACTCATTGGAAAAGACTCTGATGCTGGGAAAGATTGAAGGTGGGTGGAGAAGGGGATGACAGAGATTGAGATGGTTGGATGGCATCACCGACTCAATGGACATGAGTTTGAGTAAACTCCAGGAGTTGATGATGGACAGGGAGGCCTGGGGTGCTGCAGTCCATGGGATTTCAAAGAGTTGGACATCACTGAGTGGCTGAACTGAACTGAACTTATGATATTAGGCAAAATGCCCAGACTATTCCCAAGCTTCTCATCAGCCCTTCCAGTGACCCAAGAACATGCATATGAAAAACATGTTTGAAATTTCCAAGCTTACACTTCATTCAATTACAAGAACTGTTCCATATTTCTTTCCTACAACTGATGCTTTAGAATTGTAACTGTGTTAAATCACAGGAAGATATGCATAGTTTTGCCCATAAAGTAATAAAATTATTCACCTGTGTAAAAAAGGAACTCCTGGAAAACATCCATGCAGATAATATTTCAGGAGTTCCAAGAATACCACCTACCCTCCATTTGATTTTCTTGAATTCATGATGATTCTCCACGGATTGGAGCAGCCACCACTAACTTTCTCATGTCTTCAAGTAGAGAGCTATCTGACCATTCTATACTGAAATATAGTCATTTTTTTGTTCCATTCTTTTGTTAGTTTGCAGAATTAACAGAGCAAAGGATATTGATCTAAAAATTGTGAACAAGACATCAAACAATAAGGACAGTCCTGTTCCTTCAAAATGGTGCAAGAGAAACATTCATTTAGTACATCACAGATTTTATGTCCCTATGCCTCCAGCAGTTAGAGTGATTGTCATATTCATAGTCCTACATTAGAAAACACACTTGGTCTTCTCAAAGGGTGAATCTCAGACCCAGGGCATTAACATCAACCTGGAATGTGTGAGAAAGGCAACTTTGGACCCCAGACCACCAAATCAGAAACTCTGGGAGTGGAGACCAGAGGTCTGTCATGTACAAACCCTTTGGATGACTGTGATGTACACCATGACTTGAGAGCAACTGCCTCAAAGCAGGAGTTTCTGAGCCTTGACTGGAACTTGAAAGTCCCTGGGAATGTGTATAAAGAATGGCTTTAAGAATACAAGGGAAGCAGAACATTTGAGAGAGAAAAATCTTATAAACACCAGGCATAAATGGAAAAGTAGTCACAACTCAAATATAGTGTGGAATTGTATTACAGTCAGTAACCCAGACTTGAAGGGATCCTATAAGTCATGAAGAACCAGATCTTGGGTGTGAACTGAATAGAGCTAATGGAAATGGATCAGGGCCTTATGGGCCTTCCCCGCCAGGTCCTCAGTCAGCCTTTGTCTGTGAAAACAACTTTAGTCAAAAAATCACTGTAGTTGGGGGATGGGGGGTGGGGGGCTGCATAAGGGGAAAATAATTAAAATATCTGACACATTGAAAAAAAAAAAATAACCTTAGGAACTTCCTTGGTAGTTCAGTGGTTAAGAGTCTCTCTGCCTGTGCAGGGGGCACAGGTTTGATCCCTGTTCCAGGAAGATTCAACATGCCACAGGACAATATAACCCATTGGCTACAACTACTAAGCTGGCCTACTGCAACTACTGAAGCCTGGCCACCTAGAGCTGGTGCCTCAAACCAAGAGAAAACTGCACACTGCAATGAAGAAAATCCACACAGAGCATGGAAGACCCAGCACATTCAAAAATAAAGAAAAAGAATAAGCTTAATCACAGAAGTGAGAAAAGGCAGAAACAAAGGAAAACAGTCTAACAAAATTAAATAATAGTTTAGTCACTAAGGATAGTTAAGTACCTTTAGTTCTCCCTTAAGTGCTGTAGATAATATTCTGAGACATATCCTGTGAGCTATCTTGTAGATACTGAAACACCTGCCCCGTGGGTTAACTACACAATGAGTAGGCATTTGCCATGACATTTGCTGTTTTTGTTGTTTAGTTGCTAAGTTGCTAAGACCCTTTTGCGACTTTGTGGACAGTAGCTGCCAGGCTTCCTCTCCATGGGATTTTTCAGGCAAGAGTACTGGAATGGGTTGCCATTTCCTTCTCCAGGGAATCTGCCTGACCCAGGGAATGAACCTGTGTCTCTTGCATCGCAGGCAGATTCTTTACCACTGAGCCACCAGACTGGCCCCGTCCATGATAAAAGCTTCCACAATTTTGAAATTGCTCATAAGGAAAGAGGAACAAACCAACCATAGAACTGAAGATTAACTGGACTTAAAAAATCAAGATGATGCAGATCAAATCAGCTCATGACCAATGTCAAGATGACTATCATAGCTGTTTCTGCATGTAGCCCCCTCCCTCTATCTATGAAAATACTTGCCCACTGATCGTCAGAGGGGCAGAGTCAGTCTTTGGAGAGGAGTCTGTCCTTCTCCCTGAACTACCACTCCCCTGCCCTCTCCATCTGATTGCCAGGATGCAAAATAAACTTTCCTTTCCACTAAACTTCCCTCTTTATTGGCTTTTGAGCAGTGAGCAGCCAGAACCCACTTTCAGTTACAAAACTCTAATCAAAATCAGAGGGGAGGACTATGTTTCGAAAGGATTTAGGAAATACTTTAAGCCAACCTTGAAGACTAGTGCACAAATTGGTACCTTATAATGTAACCAAGGTAAAGGGAGGAGGCCGAGAGTCGGCCATGGTTTGCTCTCTTCTTCAGTAGAAGCAGACCGTGTGCAGAAAGCTCCTTCCTGTTTTCCTCTCCACTGTCAGGAGCAGCTCAGCCAGACTGCCGTCCATGTCCTCTGCCTGCTGGAGGCGTTCGCAGAGCTCACAGATGATCAGAGACCCAAGGGTGGCGTCCTCCGTGTTGTCGGCCATGTCCACATTGATCACGTGCACAGGCTGGCAGGTCTCCTGCTCCCGGACCCACAGCTCCTCCACCACCCTGTCATAGACGCTCTCCTCGCAGGTGAAGATGACATCAAAGCGATCTCTGCACTCTTGAAATCTTTCCGGGCGAAGCTTGATTCTCTCGTTTCTTCCCAAGATGTGCAAGATGCCGTTCTGGTATAGCGTTCTTGGTCTATGCGCACAAGGTCCTTGCGCATCTGTTCATACGTGGTGGAGAAATCATAAACCACCGGGCGGTTGCGTGCGGTTCCTGGGAGCCTGACTCGGGATCCGGCTCCAAAAGAACTGACACTGAAACCTTTCTTCCTGAGGATGCTGTGGGCCTCCATGCTCCTGTTCATGTTGCTCATGCAGACCACAGCCACCTTGAGAGGGGAGAGGGACATGGCGGGGGCCACTTGGGACTCCAAACAGATAAGTGGAATTCAGAGGCTGAGGGGACTCTGAAACGGGAGAGGATGGCCTGGGCCCAGCTCTTCCAGAGTATTAGTGTCAAAAAACAGAACGTTTTTATAGGGAGGCACTAGCCCTAGATGAGTGGAGATCTCTTCATTGGTGATTGGGTTAAATCTTGAGTGACTGGGGTTTTGCTTTGTTTTTCTGGTATAAAGTTTATTGAATTATACTTACATATGTACAGATATCCATAGGGAACATATCCACAGAAACTCAAGAGCCCCCTCAGGCCACCTTTTAGCTTGAGTGATTGGGTTTGGATAGTGGATGTTGAACAGAGAAAGCAATCCAATCACCAGAACAATCCAGTGATTAAATCACCCAACTTCTACCTCAAACTTGTGCCTATCCCCAACAGCCATCACAGAGCATTTTGCAATCTCCAGTTAACCCCTTCATTGCTTATGCACATACTGCTAGTTTTGTATTTAGGCAAAGTCAATAGGCTACTCACAGACTTGAAATTTTCAAGCCTATACCTAATTTAAGGACACAAAACATCACTTTGGCAATTCTATATCTTTTTCTCGTATTGTTGATACTTCAGAATGTAACTGTGTTAAATTGTAGGAAGATATCTATATTTCTGCTCCTAAATTTATAAGATTATTCACCAGAGTCAAATCAACCTCTGGAAACATTTCTGCTGATAGTTTTTCACAAGTTACAAGAACACTTTTGGTTTTGCCCATTGACATTTTTTCAATTCATAATGATTCAGAGAGAGTTGATCAAACTCAGTGTCCTTTAGCACATCTCAAGTATTGCTCTGAGCACTCCCTCAGTTCAGTTCAGTTCAGTTGCTCAATCGTGCCTGACTCTGCAACCCCTTGAATCACAGCATGCCAGGCCTCCCTGTCCATCACCAACTCCCGGAGTTCACTCAAACTCACATCTATCGAGTCAGTGATGCCATCCAGCCATGTCATCCTCTGTCATTCCCTTCTCCTCCTGCCCCCAATCTGTCCCAGCATCAGGGTCTTTTCCAGTGAGTCAACTCTTCACATGAGTTGGCCAAAGTATTGGAGTTTCAGATTTAGCATCAGTCCTTCCAGTGAACACACAGGACTGATCTCCCTTAGGATGGACTGGTTGGACCTCCTTGCAGTGCAAGGGTCTCTCGAGAGTCTTCTCCAACACCACAATTCAAAAGCATCAGTTCTTCAGCACTCAGCTTTCTTCACAATCCAACTCTCACATCCATACATGACCACCGGAAAAACCATAGGCTTGACTAGATGGACCTTTGTTGGCAAAGTAATATCTCTGCTTTTTAATATGCTGTCTATATTTGGTCACAACTTTTCTTCCAAGGAGTAAGCGTCTTTTAATTTCATGGCTGAAATCACCATCTACAGTAATTTTGGAGCCAAAAAAAAAAAAGTCTGACACTGTTTCCACTGTTTCCCCATCTATTTTCCATTAAGTGATGGGACCAGATGCTATGATCTTAGTTCTCTGAATATTGAGTTTTAAGTCAACTTTTTCACTCTCCTTTTTCACTTTCATCAAGAGGCTTTTTAGTTCCTCTTCACTTTCTCCCATAAGGGTGGTGTCATCTGCATATCTGAGGTTATTGATATTTCTTCCGGCAATCTTGATTCCAGCTTGTGCTTCTTCCAGCTCAGCATTTCTCATGATGTACTCTGCGTATAAGTTAAATAAGCAGGGTGACAATATGCAGCCTTGACGTACTCCTTTTCCTATTTGGAACCAGTCTGTTGTTCCACATCCAGTTCTACTGTTGCTTCCTGACCTGCATACAGGCAGATCAGGTGGTCTGGTATTCCTGTCTCTTTCAGAATCTTCCACAGTTTATTGTGATCCACACTGTCAAAGGCTTTGACATAGTCAATAAAGCAGAAATAGATGTTTTTCTGGAACTCTCTTGCTTTTTCGATGATCCAGCTGATGTTGGCTATTTGATCTCTGATTCCCCTGCCTTTTCTAAAACCAGCTTGAACAACTGGAAGTTCATGGTTCATGTACTGCTGAAGCCTGGCTTGGAGAATTTTGAGCATTACTTCACTAGTGTATGAGATGAGTGCAATTGTGTGGTAATTTGAGCATTCTTTGGCATTGCTTTTCTTTGGGATTGGCATGAAAACTGACCTTTTTCAGTCCTGTGGCCACTGCTGAGTTTTCCAAATTTGCTGGCATATTGAATGCAACATTTTCACAGCATCATCTTTCAGGATTTGAAGTAGCTCCACTGGAATTCCATCACCTCCACTAGCTCTGCTTCCTAAGGCCCACTTGACTTCACATTTCAGGATGTCTGGCTCTAGGTGAGTGATCAGGATATAAAACATTTAAGTACTTCTCTTATAACCTTATGCATAATTGATTAATCAAATAATAGAGATAAAAATTGTGAATAAGACACTGACCAAGAAGATAATCCTTGTACTGCAAAAGGGTGCAAGAGAAGTAGCTAATTGTTAATTGATTCAATCTGATTGTGAATGTATCTCATATCGAGAAAAGCAGAAGTGATTAGATCAAATAAACCACTAAATCTCAGCAACACTGTGGCCACCCAATGAGAGTAATTTTTTTCTGTCTTATACACTATTATTTAATTCCTTACATTTTTTATTTAATTTTTTAACACCAGAAACATTTTTTTATTGGGGTATAGCTGATTAAAATGTTGTGACAGTTTCAGGTGAACAGCAAAGGGACTCACCATATATATACATATATCCATTCTCCCTCTCCCCTCCAGGCTGGCACATAACATTGAACAGAGTTCCAAGTGCTTGCAATTGATTTTTGTTGGTTATCCATTTTAAATATAGCAGTGTGTACACGACCTTCCCAAAGTCCTTAACTATCCCTTCACCCCCAGCAACCAAGAATTCATTTTCTAAGTCTGTGAGTCTCTGTAAGTAAGTTCATTTGTATCATTTCTTTTTAGATTCCAGATATAAGGGATGTCATATGATATTTCTCCTTCTCTATCTGACTCACTTCACTCAGTATGACAATCTGTGTCCATCTATATTGCTGCAAATGGAATTATTTCATTATTTTTAATGACTGGATAATATTTCATTATATATATGTATATATATTATATATTTATACTTATACTTATATATACACACACATACCCCACATGATCTTTATCCATTCCTCTGTTGATGGACTTTTAGAGTGTTTCCATTTCTTGGCTATTGTAAACAGTGCTGCAGTGAATATTGGGGTGCATGTATCTTTTGGGGCCATGTTTTTCTCTGCATATATGCCCAGGATTGGGACTGCAAAGTCTTATGGTAGCTCTGGGCTTCCCTTGTGGCTCAGCAGGTAGAGAATCTGCCTGCAGTGCAGGAGACCTGGGTTCAATCCCTGGGTTGGGAAGATACTCTGGAGAAGGGAAGGGCAACCCACTTCAGTATTCTTGCCTGAAGGATTCCATGGACAGAGAGAGCCTGGCAGGCTATAGTCCATGGGGTCTCAAAGAGTTGAGACTGAGCAACTAACACTGTGGTAGCTCTATTTTTAATTTTTAAAGGAACCTCCATACTATTCTCCATAGTGGCTATACCAATTTACATTCCCATGAACAGTGCAGGAGGGTTCCCTTCTCTTTTACTCTCTCCAGCATTTGTTTGTGGTTTTTTTTTTTTTTTTTTTTTTTGATGATAGCGATTCTGACCAGTGTGAGGGGATATCTCACTGTAGTTTTGATTTGCATTTCTCTAATAACTAGCAATGTTGAACATCTTTCCATGCACCTTTTGGCCATCTGTATGTCCTCTTTGGAGAAATGTCTATTTCAGCTTCTGCCCATTTTTTGAGTGAGTTTTTTGTTTTGATGCTATTAAGTGTCATAAGCTGTTTGTAAATTTTGGAGACTAATCCCTTAATAGTCACATCATTTGCAAATATGTTCCCCAATCTTCGGATTGTCTTTTTGTTTTGTTTATTGTTTCCTTTGCTGTGCAAAAGCCTTTAAGTAGGTCCCATTTATTTTTGCTTTTATTTCCATTATTCTAGGAGATGGACTGAAAAAGATGCTGGTGTGATTTAAGTCAGAGAGTGTTCTGCCTATGTTTTGCTATAAAAGTTTTATAGTGTCTGGTCTAACACTTAGGTCTCTATTCCACTTTGAGCTTATTTTTGTATATGGAGTTAAGAAATGATCTATTTCATTTTTTTTACATGTAGCTGTCCAGTTTTCCCTGCATCATTTGTTGAAGTGACTATCTTTCCAATATTATGTAGTCTTGCCTCCTTTGTCATAGATTAATTGACTATAGTTGCATGGGCTTATTTCTGGGTTTTCTATCCTGTTCCATTGATCTGCATTTCTATTTTTTGTGCCAGTATCATACTGTTTTGATTCCTATAGCTTTATAGTACAAGGGGTACCCAATGGAGGTTTTTAATACCTAGATCTGGCCCTGTGGTTTTGCAAAGTGAATGAGAGATGAAACTGACCAGAATTTTACAGTTATCTCAGGGATCAGCTCAACTAGGTGAACTATAAAATGTTACAATGCTGCAGTGAACTGTTCATGATTTGCCCAAAAGTATTTTAAAATTTTTAACTGACAGTCAATGCAACTTTACCTATAACTGTAATATTATTGCACTAACATACAGTTGGATATTCTTGAAATGAAACTGTAAATCATAAGATTGTGCAAATTTAGCCCTCTAATTCACAAAACTTTTCACCAGTATAAAAGTCACATTCTGGACTACATCCCTGCTGATCATTTATTAGTGTTTCAGCAACACAGAATTTTCTGTATTTCATATTTGGAAAGAGAACCAAAATCTTCTTGGTATTGGTAAGAAGTGCTCCAAAATGGGACCAAGAGGCCAGTGCAGGAGTAGGACTTCTCCATGTCTCAGTCTGGACTAAGTCTGAGGAACTCATGCAAAACATCTGCCAGATACTCAAGATACTTATTGGATCCTTGCCCTCAAAAGAACTTGTGAAAGCAAATCCACCTATTGGTAATGACCATGAAATACCTCATGATATGTTAAGGACAAATATCGATAATTTCTTTTTTTAATTTTTTATTGAAGTATAGCTGAGAGAAGGAAATGGCAACCCTCTGTTCTTGCCTGGTAAATCCCATGGACAGAGGAGCCTGTTGGGGAGTCCGTGGGGTTGCAAAGAATTGGACAGGACTTAGCAACTAAACAACATAATTGATTTATAATGTTGTGCCAATCTACCGTATAAAGTGACTCAGTAATACACATATACACATTTTTATATTCTTTTCCACTATGGTTTATCACAGGGCATTCAATAGAGTTTCCTGTGCTAATCATTAGGACTTTGTTGTTTATCCATTCTAAATGTAATAGTTTTCATCACCAACTCCAAATTCCCAATCCATCCCTCTCCCTTCCCCCTTCCCCTAAGCACACACATCTATTCTCTATAACTAGGAGTCTGTTTCTGTTTTGTAGATACGTTCATTTCGGTCATACTTTAGATTCCACCTGTAAGTGATATCATATATTTATCTTTCACTTTGACTTACTTCACTTAGTATGAAAATCTCTAGTTGCATCCATGTTGCTGTAAATGGCATTTTTCCTTATTTTTATTGGCTGTAAGTAAGTAAAGTCGCTCAGTCATGTCTGACTCTTTGCGACCCCATGGACTGCAGCCTACCAGGCTCCTCCTTCCAGGGAATTCTCCAGGCAAGAGTACTGGAGTGGGTTGCCATTTTCGGAGAAGGCAATGGCACCCGACTCCAGTACTCTTGCCTGGAAAATCTCATGGTCGGAGGAGCCTGGCAGGCTGCAGTCCATGGGGTCGCTAAGAGTCGGACATGACTGAGCGACTTCACTTTCTTTTTTACTTTCATGCATTGGAGAAGGCAATGGCATCCCACTCCAGTACTCTTGCCTGGAGAATCCCAGGGATGGGGGAGCCTGGTGGGCTGCCGTCTATGGGGTCACAGAGTCAGACACGACTGAAGTGACGCAGCAGCAGCAGTGCAGCAGCAGCAGTATTCAATTGTATATATGTCCACATCTTCTTTATTCATTCATCTGTCAGTGGACATTTAGTTTGTTTCCATGTTTTGGCTGTTGTGGACAGTGCAGCTATGAATATAGAGATGAATGTATTGATGTATTGTTATATTGTTAATTATAGTTTTGTCTGGGTATATTCTCAGGAGCGGGAGTGCAAGAAAATCAGGAGTTGGTGAAAGCTTCTGCCTACTTTCATGCTTTCAAATACAGCTTTATGTGAGCGTTTGCACCTGCTGTGCTGTGCTTAGTCGCTCAGTATGTCTGACTCTTTGTGACCCCATGATCTGTAGCCTGCCAGGCTCCTCTGTCTATGGGGATTCTCCAGGCAAGCATATTGGAGTGGGTTGCCATGCCTTCCTCCAGGGATCTTCCCAACCCAGGGGTCAAATCCAGGTCTCCCACATTGCAGACTGACTACCATCTGAGCCACCGGGAAGCCCAAGAGTACTGGAGTGGGTAGCCTATCCCTTCTCTAGGGCATCTTCCTGACCCAGGAATTGAACCAGCTGAGCTACCCGGGAAGCCCAAGCATTTGCATACAGAAATGCAATACATTTAAAATTATTTTCATTTTCATATATCTTAATTTTTAAGTAAATGTTATATACTTGAAAGTGAAGTCTCTTAGTCATGTCCGACTCTTTGCAACCCCATAAACTATAGCCTACCAGGCTCCTCTGTCCATGGGATTTTCCAGGCAATAGTACTGGAGTGGATTGCCATTTCCTTCTCCAGGGGCTCTTCCCAACTCAGGGCTCAAACCCAGGTCTCCCACATTGTAGACAGACGCTTTACTGTCTGAGCCACCAGGGAAGTTGTTTTTTTTTTTTTTTTTTTCACCAGGGAAGTTTTGAATCAGTTCTAATGAGGTGGATGACACCGGAGCCGATTATACAGAGTGAAGTAAGCCAGAAAGAAAAACACCAATACAGTATACTTACACATAGATATGGAATTTAGAATGATGGTAATGATAACCCTGTACACAAGACAGCAAAAGAGACACAGATGTATAGAATGGCCTTTTGGACTCTGTGGGAGAGGGAGAGGGTGGGATGAGCTGGCAGAGTGGCAATGTAACATGTATGATATCATAAGTGAAACGAATCGCCAGTCGAGGTTTGATGCAGGATGCAGGATGCTTGGGACTGATGCACGGGGATAATCCAGAGAGAAGGTGTGGGGCGGGAGGGGGGAGGTGGGGGTCGGGATTGGGAGTTCGTGTACACTCGTGGCTGATTCATGTCAATGCATAGCAAAACAAATACAGTATTGTAAAGCAAAACAAACTAAAAAATAAAAATCAATTAAAAAAATAATAAATTATAAAAATACCAAACAAAAAGGACAGATAAACATATGACTTTATACTTCTGCAGGGACCAAAATCTATGAAGCAACACACTATCTTTTAATGCTTCTCTTATGGGAGGTGGTTGTGAATTGCTAGTTTTCTGAAATCATTATACCCTCTAAAGCATTGCTTCTCCAAGTGTATTCTCCAGACCACTAGCTTCAGCATCAAGTAGAAACTTGAGGAAAATGTAAATATGGACCCCAGACCCACTGAGTCAGATACTCGGGGCATGAAGCCCAAATCTATGTTATGACAATCCCCCCAGGTGATTCTATGCCCACCAATGCTTGCAGACAACTGCCTGAGGCAGACAACTCTGAAAATACAAAGTCCCATCTTTACTTCTTAGGTACACGACTATACATTAGAAGTTTCTGGACAGTTTTAACAATCGTTAGATTCAGGAAAATTTTAATTCTTGATGTCTGGTGGTGGGAACTAGATAGCAATAGTTCCTCAAACTATCCAGGTGGAGCTAACATACAAATCTGAGAATCTTTTACCTTAAGCTGCTGCTGCTGCTGCCAAGTCACTTCAGTCGTGTCCGACTCTGGGCAACCCCATAAGAAGGCAGCCCACCAGGCTCCCCCATCCCTGGGATTCTCCAGGCAAGAACACTGGAGTGGGTTGCCATAAGCAATGTTACTTAAATCACCTGTATTCAATAACCTAGCAGGTTATTTTAGGATCATCCTAACATGCAATTTCTGATTTATTAATCCAAAGTGAGATCCAACAAATTCCCAGAGGATGCCAAAGCAGCTAGACTGAGAACCCACTTTGAACCCTAAAGCCCTAAAAGTTGTACAAAGGAAAGTCAGTACCAGGATGCTTCAGGTCTGAGGGTTAATGGGCTTTCAAATTCAGTATCTTAAAGGAAATGTCTTCCATTCCCAAACTTTGCATACCTGATGTGCCCTCAAGTCTCTGCTGCTGCTCTGCCCCATTCCATTCGAGAATCTAAACAGATAGGGAAAGGAAGACTACCTGCAAAACACACATCTGATCAAGAGTAGCTTGTGTTTAAATACTTTAATGGCTTCCTTGTTTAATGAAAAATGAAAATGGTTCTAATCTTACCTGTTAGAAAGACATGCTGGGGAAATTTTAGTCCTTTCAGTTCCTTGAAGGTAGCAGGCTCTATCTAGCCTCAGTATCTTTGCACAAGCTGTGTTCTCTCCCTTCAAAGTTCTCTGTCTCAACCTCCGTCTACAAACACCTTCTAAGTAATCTATTCAGCTGTTAGAGCAAGCCTAAACTCATTTCCATCAAAAAACCCTATGTTCCCTCCCAGTCTCACATGGCTTTTCCTTTGAGATCCCAAAGCACTCAAAAGTGCCTACACCTGTATGAAAGCTGATTGTTATTTTAATTCCTCAACGGATTGAAATATCTGGAAGATAGGGATTGTCAGTGCTTAGGCTTACTTCCTTCCTTGGTGACACATTGGTAAAGAATCCACCTGCCAATGCAGGAGACCTGGGTGTGATCCTGGGTTGGGAATATCTCCTGGAGGAGGAAATGGCAACCCACTCCTGTATTCTCGCCTGGGAAGTCCTGTGAACAGAGGAGCCTGGAGGGCTGTAGTTGATGGGGTTGAAAAGGGTAGAACACAACTGAGCACGCATACATCCACCTAGCACCCAGCATAATGTCAAGCTCATAAAGTCATCCAATAAATATTTTTGAATTGATTGATTAAAAGTGAGTTTTTTCTAATTCTAATAAGCTGAAATAACACATACATTCTTCTTAGTAAAAATTTGAAATAGATTTTGTACTAAAACCTATTTACTTAAGAATCTCTTTTTGTAATGGGAAATGTAGCAGCAGGAAGTGATCAAATGCCTATAATAATTTGACACATTGCTGACACCACCAGTGTCCAAATTTTGAGTCTGCTTAATTTGAACCTAAGTACACACACCAAATCCTAAGGGTGAAATCACCATAATTTTACTTTTTCTATTCAAAGTCAGATCATGACTTATTAACATTCTCAAACAGCCACTATGAACATCAGTTAATGTCTAAATCTCTAGTGTGAATAGTGCTATTGTTTAGTCACTAAATCGTGTCTGTTTTCGACCCCATGGACTGTAACCCACCAGGCTCCTCTGTCCACGGGATGTCCCAGGCAAGAATACTGGAGTGGGTTGCTATTTCCTTCTCCAGGGGGTTTTCCCAACCCAGGGACCAAACCCACATCTCCTGCATTGCAGGTAGATTCTTTACAACTCAGCCACCCTCCTCTACCTGCTTAAGGTCTCTGCCTGAGCCTAAACATTAAACTGACAGGAGACAGATGAAGCAGACAGAAAAGTGTACAAGATTTATTCCGTATTTACCTGTGTATGAGGACCTTCACAACAGAATGAAGCCCTAAATAAGTGACCAGACCAAAAAGCTCTTATATTTTTAAGACAAAGAAATAATAATAAGTTTGTGATGAAGTGTCAAGACACAAGGCTTTGAGTGAGGCACTATAAGTTGTGGTTAAGTAACTAGAGAATATGCGGTGCATGAGGCAGGAACAAGGGGAGATAAGAATTATTTTATCACACTTGTTTTTTCAGACCCATTTCAGCATGGCTTCCCAGTCTCTGCAAACAAGGACAGTCTTCTGCTGCTGCTACAGAGAGGTCACCTTTCTCCTAGGAAATTGTATGACCTGTTTTTAAGTAGAAAAAGTGATCAGAGAGCCTCCTGTCATTTACTGTTTTCCAGGCACCCCTGGAGAAGGGAAAGGCTACCCACTCCAGTATTCTGGCCTGGAGAATTGCATGGACTGTATAGTCCATGGGGTCACAAAGAGTCGGACATGACTGAGCGACTTTTACTTTCACTGTCTTTTTCACTCCAAATAATCATTATTCAAAAGTGACCTATTTGGGAATGGCAAGTCCTGAGCTCCTTCATATTCAAGGCCTTTCCTGAGTCACCTTGCCTGTCTCTTAAGGACCCTCTCTTACCCCCCATATTCTACTTCTCAGACTGCCTACTTGCTATTCCCAAGTCCTTTGACCTGGGAAACTCTTGCTAGTGGTCAACATTCAGCACAGGAATCAGCTCCTATAGGACAACTCCTCTCACTTCCAGCTGGTCAAAGTGATCGTCCTTTGTCTCACAATGTTCCACAGTGTTGTCTACATAATTTATCACAAGGCATTTTAATTGCTAGCTTTTTTTGTCTGCTCTAATGTATAGCCTTCCTAAGAGAGAAGGAATATGATATTTATTTCTATATCTCCAGATTTTAGCTTAGATCTGGTAAGTTATAAAGTGAGCATCCATTAATATTTGTTGAGTCACTCCTTTTATTTACAGCTTTTAGTTTATTTGTCTAGGGTGTGGTTATTGAGAAATATGGGCTCTTCTGGTGGCTCAGACAGTAAAGAATTTGCCTGCAATGCAGGAGGCCCAGGTTTGATCCCTGGATCAGGAAGATCCACTGGAGAAAGGAATGACTACCCCTTCTAATATCCTTGCCTGGGGGATCCCATGGACAGAGGAACCTGGCAGGCTAGAGTCCACGAGGTCACAAAGAGTTGGACATGACTGAGCGACTAACACTACCACGACTGGACTATCAGAAATATTTGTCTAAATATATGGTAATCCTGAGAGTGTTTTTATATAAAAGGCTTGAATCCATTTATACAGTTAACCCTTTCCATACCTGTGGTAGTTGAGGTGGCTTGTGTTGTTTCTAAGCAAGTAGCAGGGGCAGGAGGTGGGATGACATTTGGGTTTGTGGGCACTATTCAGGCTGAAATACAGATTCGAAGGCCCAGAGTAGGTGAAGGGAAAATTCACATGTGAGACAGCTTCTTAAAGCACTTTTCTTTGGTATTACTCCGGATGGCCACTTCACCCTGAACTCATGGCCATTTTTGTCCTTGTCCTGCCTTTGTGTTACATGCAAAGAGACTTTGGGGGAGTTGTGTAAGCTCCATCTCTACGGAATGTGTTTCCTGGGCACAATTATATCAGTTCTTTCAAAGGGAATGGTGTAGCCTTGGGTTCATACAATGGTTCTGGTCATATTCCCTGTGTGTCTAGCACAGACGCTATTCTATCTTCCAATATAACATGCTGCTGAAGAAGGAACCAGGAATAATGCATGTTGTAGTTCCTACATTCAGGAGTTGTTTACAATCAGGCAGCTCAGTAGACTGTCATGGATTTCCCCTGCCCAAGAGTCAGTGTCATACCAGTGTTCGCTCCTTGGTTAAAAATAGGAACCACATTTCCTGTGTTCACAACCAGTGCTCTACAGGTATTTCTCCTTTTCTTTTCATATATTAACACTTACTCTTACGATTCACAACTTACTGATGTAAGTTATGGACAAGTTAGATAATGGCACACATAAAAATGCTTTCACTAATATAATTCCACTTTTTCTAAATGTACAACTACATAAGTGTCTGCCTATATCTATGAGCAGGCTTCCCAGGTGGCTCAGTGGTAAAGAACCCATCTGCCAAAGCAGGTAATGCAGAAGAGGCAGGCTCAACCCCTGGGTCAGGAAAATCTCATAGAAAAGGAAATGGCAACCCACTCCAGTATTCTTGCCTGGAGAATCTCATGGATAGAGGAGCCTGGCAGGCTACAGTCCATAGGGTTGCAATGCCAGACACAACTGAGTATGTATGCACATATTTATGGACATGTTCAGTTTTAATCATCTTAATACCAAATTATTTACCCATCTACTGGCTGTTTTTAGGGGAACTCTTTTTGTTCCTCGTCATTTAGCTATAATTTACCAATATAAAGTTAATACTTCTAAGGCATACAATGTATTATTTTGATACATTTCTTTTGACATGATTAAGAAATCAATCCAATTAACATATTCTATACCCTTAACTACAATTCATGTCTGTATGTGGTGAGAAAACTTAAGATAAAACTTCTTAAATTTTCAAATATATAATATAATTAACTATAGTTACAATGCTGTCCATTACATCTCTAGAAGTTATTCATCTTGCATAACTGACAAAGGTACCCTTTGTATGTGATTGTCCAGGGATGTCACAAGATGTCTCAAAGGGTGAGAAACTCAGTGAGGAATAGTTGAATAAAATAAACCAGAGCACTGTATTTATTTCATCTATTACCAAGTCAAGACAGAGACATGAAAGATGCATGGCTTTGGAAATTCACAGACTCTGCATAGGACATAGCATGCTCACTCAAACATGGTATTACTTTCTCTGTTGATTTGACTGCACAAGATGTAAGTCCCAGAACCTTCTTGGAGAACTGCCACTGGAATAGCATTCACTGTTTCCTAGTATCCAGTTTACCACTAGGGTTTCCACCCACCAATTCTACAGTTCACATCATAGATACCTACAAAAGCTGAAAATTCTGTTTATCCTCCAAAGTTATCTTTGCCTTGGAAAAAAATATGTGAGCCACCTGCTTCAGATTTCCTTGGTCTTGATCCCATAAATGATGGATTCAGCATAGGTGGAGCCAGAATGCAGACATTAGTCAACAAGATGTGGATGTGAGGCAGAATGTGCCGACCAAACCTCTGAGTCGGGATTGTGAAGATTCCAGGCCCATAAAAGACAATGATGACATAGACATGGGAGCCACATGTGTTGAGAGCCTTATGACAAATGTCTTTGGAAGGGATGTGGAAGACAGCATGGAGAATCAGAATGTAGGAAACAGAAAACTAATAGGACATCTAAGACCACTGTTGACATCATGACAGAGAGTTCATTCCAGATGTTCACTCTAATGTCATTACAGCATATTTGGCCAAGCCAATGTGTTCTCAACAGGTGTGTGGGACGACATTATTTTGACAGGAAGTCAATCGTTTTAAAAGAAATATCATGGGAAAAAATCAAACAATAACTTCTCAGAAAGATGATAACACCAATTTTCCCAATCAATGTATGTGTAAGAATAGGGGTGTATCTCAGAGGGTAGCATAGGGCAATGTAGCAGTCAAATGGCTTCACCAGAAAAATCCCTGACTCAGAATGAAGGTGAAATGGATGAAAAAGAGCAGCAATCCAGGGAGCTCTCCCCAACACCGAACCAGAAGATAGCCAAGGCCTGAGGGACTATGCATGTGGAGAGGACAATGTCTGCTCCAGACAGCATGCAAATGAAGAAGTACATGGTTTCATGGAGGTGCCATTCCATGAAGGTAATGAAGATCAGCAGCCTGTTCCCAAGCAGGGCGATGACATAGGAAATGAAGAAGGGGTTGGAGATCCACATGTGCTGCTCATCAAGGCCAGGGTTGCCCAGCAAGCAAAAGACTGTGTGGCTAACACTAGTGTGGTTTAAAGAAAGCATATGTAGAGACTACCAGAGACATCACCTCAAACTCACAGACAGAGATGAAAATTCAGATTTTCCTGGAATATTCTTTGTGAAGTCACAAAGACTTTTGGAATATCTCACACGCTTCATCTGTGAACATGCCAAAAAGAAACATGAAAAGCCAGTAGGGTATATACTCTGCCTCAGTGAGTGATAGTCTAACTAAAAGTTATTCACATCTCCAGAGTATTAAGAGATGGGAACTCTTCTACACTGCTGGTGAGAATGTAAATTTGTGCAACTGTTATGGAGAACAGTATGGATATTCCTTCAAAAAGCTAAAAACAAAGCTATCATATAACCCTGAAATCCCACTCCTGGGCATATATCTGGAGAAAAAACACCATCCGAAAGGATACATGCACTCCAATATTCATTGCAACACTGTTTACAATAGCCAAAACATGGAAGCAACCTAAATGTCCACCAACAGAGAATGGATAAAGAAGATGTTGTACATATATGCAATGGAATATTACTCAGCAATTAAAAAGAATGCATGGATGGACCTAGAGATTGTCATACTAAGTGAAGTAAGTTGGACAGAGAAGGAAAGATAAAACATGGTATCTCTTATATGCATAATCTTAAAAGAGATAATACAAATGAGCTTATTTACAGAACAGAAACAGATTCACAGAATACAGAATGAATTTATGGTTGCCAGGGAGAAAGGGAACTATCACATTGTTAATCAGCTATGAAAGGAAAGTGAAAGTGAAAGTCTCTCTGTTATGTCTTACTCTTTGTGACCCTACGAATTATACTGTCCTTGGAATTCTCCAGGCCAGAATACCAGAGTAAGTAGCCTTTCCCTTCTCCAGGGGATCTTCCCAACCCAGGGATTGAACCCAGGTCTCCAGCAAAACCAACTTTGTACTTACAATGCCATTAAATATTGAGTTAAATTAATGAAAATTAAAGTTATTTTCAATCTGCTATATCAATGCTTACAATTATTATGTAAAGATGATTTTCGAATTTTTGTCCTTCATATAAGGACGATTTGAATTATATTTATCCCTAGAGTTGTCATAATATCCATATTATGGAGTTATATATCATGAGTCTTCATTTTTTCCTGAGGGTATGAAAATGTCCATGCACAATTTGTAGAAACCTTGTGATTCTTGACATTTGTAATATATTTCATTTCATTTGCCAGCCTAGATTATCATTCCATTTACTGCTTATTCACCAAAAATTCGCATTTATGAGTGCTGAGGGGAAAAAATGCTAATGCTTTTTGTGTATTCTTTTAAAGTAGTTTTACCTGCTTACTGTGAATGCATACATAAACTTTTTAACTTAAAAATAACTTTATATTCAACAAAGTATACAAATACTCTTATACATTATTGTTTCTCAAGACAGAGGATGAAATTAATATCACCTTCAAAAAAATTTGTGTTTTGTTATAACTATACACAGCTTTTTCATAAACCAATTCTAAATCCATTACTGTACCTTTTTGATTTGTTTGGTCAGACACCCCTATACTGTTCAGTGTCCCTTACTTAAATGTGTAAAATAAAACTTGACTTTGTTGAACTGCAGGTTTATTTCTGGGACTCTTAATGATTGGGTAAGGACAATGTCACGAATCTCCAACTTCTCAACCCAGTATTTTACCCAAGTTTAATAGTTTTTGCCAGACATTGCCCTGAGCACTGTGATCATGTACTTCCAGCCATCAGTTCAGTTCAGTCACTCAATCGTGTCCGACTCTTTGCGACCCCATGAATCGCACCACACCAGGCCTCCCTGTCCATCACCAACTCCCAGAGTTCACTCAGATTCACGTCCATCGAGTCAGTGATGCCATCCAGCCATCTCATCCTCGGTCGTCCCCTTCTCCTCCTACCCCCAATCCCTCCCAGCATCAGGGTCTTTTCCAATGAGTCAACTCTTCACATGAGGTGGCCAAAGTACCAGAGTTTCAGCTTTAGCATCATTCCTTCCAAAGAAATCCCAGGACTGATCTCCTTCAGAATGGACTGGTTGGATCTCCTTACAGTCCAAGGGACTCTCAAGAGTCTTCTCCAACACCACACCTCAAAAGCATCAATTCTTCAGCGCTCAGCCTTCTTCACAGTCCAGCTCTCACATCCATACATGACCACAGGAAAAACCATATCCTTGACTAGACGGACCTTAGTCAGCAAAGTAATGTCTCTGCTTTTGAATATGCTATCTAGGTTGGTCATCACTTTTCTTCCAAGGAGTAAACGTCTTTTAATTTCATGGCTGCAGTCACCATCTGCAGTGATTTTGGAGCCCAGGAAAAGAAAGTCTGACACTGTTTCCACTGTTTCCCCATCTATTTGTCATGAAATGATGAGATCAGATGCCGTGATCTTCGTTTTCTGAATGTTGAGCTTTAAGCCAACTTTTTCACTCTCCTCTTTCACTTTCATCAAGAGGCTTTTTAGTTCCTCTTCACTTTCTGCCATAAGGGTGGTGTCATCTGCATATCTGAGGTTATTGATATTTCTCCTGGAAATCTTGATTCCAGTCACAGGAGAAATAAAAATCATTAGTTTTGCTGAAATAAACCTTATAGAAATAGCTCTGCTAGATAAAAACTTGAGCAAAATTTTAATTCATTGTAATGTCTTAATTTAACAAATTTTTATTTAATTGTTTTCAGTGTAATAAAACACATAAATGATTCTAATATCTATGATGTGTATTTTCTTAACCTTCATACATATATGACCTGAGCAGAAACAAACTGAATATATACTTTCTATTCTCAAGAATCTCTCCTCTATGAAATATACTCTCTTAGGAATTTTTTAAACCCACGTGTTACTTGGAAGTATTAATATTTCATTTAATCTCTTAAGTATTAAGAGATTTTCAAGCTAACTTTCTATATTGATTTCTGGTCTAAGAATATACTTTATAAGATTGACATTTTTAAAATATTTTAAGATGGCTTTATGACCCAGAATGATGTCTAGCCTGTCAAATATTCAATGAGAGCTTGAAAATAATCTTTGTTCTGCTATGATTGAAAAGACTTTTCCACAAATGTCCACTAGATCAAATTAGTTCATAGTTTTGTCCTGAAAACTAAATTTTCATGGATTTTCAGACTGCCTGGTCTATCAATTAGTCAAAGAAAGGTGATAATGCCTCCAACTATAATAGTGAATTCATCTCTTTCTTCATGCAGTTTTATCTGGTTTTGGTTCACATATTTTGACTTTCTGTTGTCAAGGACATATACATTTCAACTGTTATGTCTTCTTGAAGAATTGACCATTCTGTCATTATATAATGCACTTCTTTATTCCAGATAATCTTCATTGTTCTGAAGTGCACTTTATCTCAAGTACAGAGAGCTACCCCAGCTTTCTTTTGTTTAGTGTTTGCAAGGTATATCTTACTCTTATCATATTATTTTTAACTCATCTGATTCTTTACAGTTAAGATAGGTTTCTTGTAGACAACATACAGATGGGTTTTTCTTCATTGTGGTAAAAAACAAATGAGATCTACTTCTTAGAAGAATTTTAAATGCACAGTAGAGTGTCATTAACTCTAAGCACAATGTTGTTCAGGAGATCTCTTAGAACTTTTTCGTCTTGTATGACTGGAACTGTAGCCCACTGAACAGCAATCCCCAATTCCCCTCTCCCCAGTGCCTTGCAACCACGATTCCACTTTCTGTTTCTATGAGTTTGACTATTTAGACACCTCTTATAAGCGGAATCATGCAGTGTTAGTCCTCCTCTGACTGGCTTATTCCACTTAGCATGGGGTTCTTGAGATCCATTCATGGTTTTACAAATGGAGAAATCTTCTTCTTTCTCATGAATAAGTAATATTCCATTGTGTGTATGTGTGTGTGTGTACCACAACCCCCTTATCCATTCATGATACATGGACACTACGTTATTTCCATATATGGTTATTGTGGATAATGATGCAATGAATACGACAGCACAGATATCTCTTTAAGATTCTGATTTCAATCATTTGGGCTAGACATCCAGAAATGGGTCTGCTAGATCATATAATAGTTTTATTTTTAATTTTTCGAAGATCATCCATACTATTTTCCACAGTGACTGAACCAACCTACGTTTCCAACAGTGGTGCACAATGTTTCACTTTTACCCTCATCCTCACCAAGGTTTGACCTTTCTTTTTTATTAAATAGCCATTTAAGCAAGTGTGAAGTGACTAATAAATGTTTTTATTTTGATTCACTGATGATTAGTAACGTTGAGAACCTTTACATGGACCTGTTGGCCATCTGTATGTCTTCTTTGGAAAAATGTATATTCAGCCCATGAGCCCATTTTTAAATCAGGTGGTTTGGATTTTCTTGCTATTCAGTTGGACGAGTTCCCTACATATTTTGGATAATAACCTCTTCCAAGATATGGTCTACAAAAAATTTTCTCTCATTCCATATTTTGATTTTTATTTTCATTTTGTTAGATGTTTCTTCTGTGCAGAGCATTTGGGTTGATGTAGTCTCACTTTTGATTTTTGCTTTTGTTGTTTGTGTCCCTGGTGGCTCAGATGGTAAAGCGTCTGCCTGCAGTGCAGGAGACCCGGGTTCAATCTCTGGGTTGGGAATATCCCCTGGAGAAGGAAATGGCAACTCACTCCAGTACTCTTGCCTGGAAAATCCCATGGACTGAGGAGCCTGGTGGGCTACAGTCCATGGCATCACAAAGAGTCGGACACGACTGAGTGATTTCACTTTCTTTCACTTTATTTGTGTTTTTAGTGCCATACATTAAAACTCATTGCCATGACCAGCTCAAGGAGTTGTTTCTCTGTTCTCTTTTAGGAGTTTTATGGTTTGGGTTTGATGTTTATGTCTTTAATCCATTTTGAGGGGATTTTTTTTTTTTTTTAGTGATGTAAAATAAGAGTACAATTTTATTTTTTCCTCCTAATATTCAGTTTTCCTAATACCATTTATCATAGAGTCTATTTTTTCCCCATTGACTGTAGATGACCATACATGTAAGAGTTTATTTCTGGTGTCATTGATGAGGCCTATGTGCTCAGAGTAAGGCACTCCTGCTCACGTCTTAGGGAACAAAGTTTAGAAATGACTGAAATTGTAAAAGAAAAGCATTACTGCTGGCATGCAAAACCATTATGTTTAAAAGATTATTCTAGAAGTAGAAAGTTTACTCTATATTGGCTAGTGTACTTTCCTTCATTGACCAACACAGACATTGAGAAGTATATTTGGAACATTAATTACTTTTAAGCACCACATTACAATCTGGGGCTGCAGAAAAATTTAGGAAACTTCCAGAATCCTAGAGACTTCAGGCTGGCAGAGAAGCAAATTTTAAGTTGGTGATTTTAGAAAATTGGAGATAAATGTTGATTCTCTCTGAGGAGAGTCTATCTTAGGATATCTATCTCAGTACTGTTATATCTTAGGCTCAGGAACACTGTATTTTCCATCCCAGGTTACCTCTCTTGCTACCTCTGCTTTTACTTTGAAGTGAGAAAAATCAGCTCCTATTTCCATCCTCCCAGCAATGAAAGAAATTGTTCTACCCTTAACTTATTGGTCAAGGGAGCCCCATCACTGGCCTTGACACAAGAAACTCTCTAGAGCATAAAGCTGCTCAGTGAGGAGGAAGAAGCCAAAAAGTCACATTTCTACACAGACAGGGGCTTGAAACACAGGAGATGACAGTGCTAATGACAGTCATTTGTTTGGATAAAAGGGGGAGAAAAGGAAGTTTCTGTTTTTAACTTCAGGGAAAGACCAAAGCCGTGGAACCCAGGGTTATTTGGCAGGTTGCTCTTCTGATAGAACAACTTTGGTTTAATACATGTTCCTCCTAGATTCCTCCTAGAAATCCCCTTCAAATGCCACATCTCCCATGCTTTCCTCTGAAAGCTAAGAAAGCCTGCTTAAGAAAGCCTGCTTAAGATAGCCTAAAAGTCTCTTTTTCCATCCCCTGCTTTGGGAACCCCAGCAAAGACCCTAGTAATCCTTGGGACTCTTCTCATTTTTACCATGACATAGCTGCAGGCTAAGTCAGTATCTCCAGCCTGGTAGAATTATTAAGGTACCTGTCATTTTTTGGAAGGTGTCTCTTTATTTACAAAATTTCAGGAACATTACACAGACCACATACTCCTGCCTCCCTTCCCAGACCTCATCATCCACTACAGCTATACATAACCAGATTTGGACTTCATTGGTGGCCCAGTGGTTAAGAATCCACCTGCCAATGCAAGAGACACAGTTCCCTGGTCTGGGAGGATCCCACATGCTGGGGAGAAACTAATGTCCTGTGCCACAACTACTGAGCATGAATTCTAGAACCCGAGCCACAGATTCTGAGCCTGCCTGCTGCAACTACTGAAGCCCATGTGCCAAGAGCCTGTCTCAAACTCATGTCCATTGAGTCGGTGATGCCATCCAATCATCTCATCCTCTATCATCCCCTTCTCCTCTTGCCTTCAATATTTCCCAGCATCAGGATCTTTTCTAATGAGTCATCTCTTTGCATCAGGTGGTCAAAGTATTGGAGTTTCAGTTTCAGCATCATTCCTTCCAATGAATAGTCAGGATCGATTTCCTTTAGGATTGACTGTTTTCATCTCCTTGTAGTCCAAGAGTCTTCTCCAATACCACAGTTCAAAATCAGTCCTTCAGTTCTCAGCCTTCTTTATGGTCCAACTTTCACATCCATACATGACTACTGGAAAAACCATACCTTTGACTATATGGACCTTTGGTGGCAAAGTAATGTCTCTGATTTTTAATACACTATGTTGATCATAACTTTTCTTCCAAGGAACAAGCATCTTTTAATTTCATGGCTACAGTCACATCTGCTGATTTTGGAGCCCAAGAAAATAAAGTCTGTCACTGTTTCCATTGTTTCCTCATCTATTTGCCATGAAGTGATGGAACCAGATGCCATGATCTTAGTTTTCTGAATGTTGAGTTTTAAGCTAGCTTTTCACTCAGCCCTTACCTTAGTTCTTAAACCACTCCTGTCTGTTGCTATCTAATTCACTCACTGGCCTTAGACTGAGTCTTCAAGAACAGACATTCAATTGGAGATGAAATTTACCTTGTTGCATAGTAGAATTTGGACTCTTGAGGGAAGCACTCTCACCAGGGCTCCAGGGAAAGAACTGTCTCCACCAGCCTTGCCCTCTTTCCAAATGTGCTGGTTCAGTTCTTCCTCACTTCTTCTGGTTCCCTTTTTCTCTTGCTTATCTCTAGATACCTGATACAAAAATCATTCACCATGTGAACCAGGCTTCCTACTGGCTATTGTAATACAACAGGAATATAAATACCTATAATTAAAATGGGCTCATGGTTTTTAAATTTTCATTCTTCATGGAAAGGATTAATGAAATTCACATGAGTTTCAAAGCCCAGAGTCACAAATACTGATGTTTATCTCTGTATCTAAGAGTCGATAGATGTACTAACCTAGCAGTTAATAGGATACGTGGGGGTCTTGATTGCCTTAGACACGTTTCTATTTCATTTCCCTAGTTAACTCCTTTGCAGTCAAGATTCTTCACTTTTTCATAATTTTCAGCTTCATCTACATGGGCTTACACAGAGCTTTCTTAGTTTTTAGTGTCCTTGAAATTCACTGAGATTTTTGAATATGTAAATTGATTGGTTTTGCCTCATTTGGATATATTCAGGAATTATTTCTTACAAAACCTTTTTCTCTCTTCTCATTTCAGTTGGAAATCCCAACAACACATATGTTAGACCTTTTGACATTGTTGCATCACCATTTGAAAGTCTTTATTTTTCTGTATTTTTCCTGTCTTCTCAAGTTGGATAATTCTACTGAAAGATCTATGGTCTATTTCTGCAAGTAGGGTTAACTAGATCAAGGGATAAATGCATTTGCCATTTTGCCCTATATAGAAAGAGTCCTGTTGAACACATTATACTTCCTTTGAATACTAACAGCCATATGAAAGTAACTCTGTCCTCACAAATTTGCTGTAGACTATCATCTCAAGTCTTAGAACATTCGTCAGTCTGATAGTGTGTCAAGTGTGGCTGATGATCTGCACAGATGCATGCCCATAATTCTTCCCTCTGCTGTCCTTACAAGCCAATTCTTCCATCATAGAGTGAGTGAGTGAAAGTGAGTGAAATTTGCTCAGTCATGTCTGATTCTTTGCAACCCCACGGACTGTAGCCCACTAGGCTCCTCTGTTCATGAAATTCTCCAGGCAAGAATACTGGAGTGGGTTGCCATTCCCTTCTCCAGGGGGTCTTCCCAACCCAGGGATCTAACCTGTGTTTCCCAAATTACAGGCAGATTCTTTACAGTCTGAGCCACCCACCGTGTTATACCTGTGATGGCCTCATGACTTGCTTTAGCCAATGGATTGAAGTAGAAGTATTATCCTCTGCCCAAAAGATTTGGAGTGAAGTAAAGCAGGAACAACAGTCAGAATGTGAATATATAATCAAAAAACAACATCAGGATAGATTGGACTTGGGAAGTGAAGGATTTCTAATAAATACTTACAAATGAAGCTACTGACACACTATTATTGTTAGGCTGTTGGCCCTTGGACTATAAAGTATTTCTGTCATTTTTGGATTTTTTTAATTGTTACTGTGATGTAATGTAAAGTCACTCAGTCGTGTCCGACTCTTTGTGACCCCATGGACTGCAGCCCACCAGGCTCCTCAGTCCATGAGATTCTCCAAGCAAGAATACTGGAGTGGTTTGCCATTACTGTAAACATGCACAAATATAGAAAACAAAATGAGTGGCTTAACAGATTCTTTTCTCTTTTTTTCTCAACTTTGTAGGTGAAGGTGAAGGTGAAGATGAAGGTGAAGTCGCTCAGTCGTGTCCGACTCTTTGCGACCCGGTGGACTGCAACGTACTAGGCTTCTCCGTTCATGGGATTCTCCAGGCAAGAATACTGGAGTGGATTGCCATTTCCTTCTACAGGGGATCTTCCCAACCCAGGGATTGAACCTGGGTCTCCCGCATTGGAGGCAACGCTTTAACCTCTGAGCCACCAGGGAAGCCTCTCTTTGTAATTGGACAATAATCACTTTACAATGTTGTGTTAGTCTCTACTTTACAACAGCATGAATAAGCTGTATGTATACCTATATTCCCTCCCTCTTGAGCCTCCCTTCCACCCCACATCCTACCCTCTGGGTCATCCCAGGGCACTCATGAGCTCCCTGTGCTATACAGCAGCTTCACATTAGCTATTTTACACATGATAGTGTATATTATAGGACTTCCCTGGTGGCTCAGATGGTAAAGAATCCAACCACAATGCAGGAGACCTGGGTTTGACCCCCAGGTTGGGAAGATCCCCTGGAGGAGGACATGGCAATCCACTTCAGTATTCTTGTCTGGAGAATCCCCATGGACAGAGGAGCCTGGCAAGCTACAGTTCATGGGGTCAAAAAGAGTTGGACACGACTGAATGAAAAAGCACAGCACAGTGTGTATATACGTCAATGCTACTCCCTCAATTATAAGGCAAACATCACCCAGGCCAAGAAATAAAACTTGGTCAGACACACCTGCAGCAATGTCCATGTGCCCAGTCCGAGTCACAAAGCCATCACTGGCACACCTAACCTTTCAAGTTACACGTACATTCATATCTTTCTGCAATTTGCACCCAAATGCTACCATTTCATCTCAACAATCTCTGAATATTCCATTTGCCTCTGTGTCTTAACTGGTACTATTTTGTCTACTCAAGAAACCACTTTATTTTCAGTATCACATCTGAATCTTTATTTCCCATTTCTCATAATTAGACAGAAAGATATTGTTAGTTACCATTGCAACTTACAAACATAACTTCCCCTCCCTTTATCAAAATGACCAACAGCAGTGGCGTTCATGCCACGTGGGAACTATCCTCCCACAGTATTTAACTAACACCTGATCTAGCCCCATCCTCCCCACACCTCAATATCTTTTAATAGCATACCTGGAGGACCACAGAGAATTAAGAAGTCTTCTGGTCTGAACTCCGGCTGCTTTTGGTAGACTGAAGCTGGAAAGACCTTTCCACAATGAGAAGCATCCTAAGATACTGGTAAAAGGAACGTCCAATGATGGAGATCAGAACTTGGCATCCTGGGACCCCACACACAAGTGAGACCTGAAAATGCCTTTGGAATGCCACCAGCAGCTCTCAGTCCTGGCTAAATTCTATACGTAACATTCACAGCTCCATGTAAATGATCTCACTGAGTTCTGATCACCTCCTCTAATCTGTCTCTGACTTTCCAGGCAAGGAAGCCCCAGGTGCTGCAGGGTTTGAGAGGAAATGTGGGCCCAGGCAGCCTCCCAAGCAACCTTTTAAGTCATGTCCGACTCTTTGTGACCCAATGGACTGCAGCACGCTTCGCCTCCCTATCCACCTCCAACTTCCGGAGTCTACTCAAACTCATGTCCATTGAGTTGGTGATGCCATCCAACCATCTCATCCTCTGTCATCCCCTTCTCCCCCTGCCCTCAATCTTTCCCAGAATCAGGGTCTTTTCAAGTGAGTCA
The DNA here is from genome assembly GCA_006408695.1 of Aepyceros melampus. NCBI lineage: Eukaryota > Metazoa > Chordata > Mammalia > Artiodactyla > Bovidae > Aepyceros > Aepyceros melampus. The sequence goes on along the minus strand of SJXQ01005530.1, from coordinate 10,155 downwards.
GTTTTTTGCATCAGGTTTTACTCATGTACTATTTTCATTCTTAGCAACTCCAGCAACCAACACATTTCCCACTCAGTGTCCACATTGTTCAGGGCTTGATGTCTTCCTCAACTACATTTTTTAAGATTTTTTTGATGTGGAACATTTTTTTTAAGTCTACTGAATTTGTTTCAATACTGCTTCCCCCCCCCCTTTGGCTTTTTGGCTTTGAGGGATGTGGGATCTTAGCTCCTTAGGCAGGGCTGAAACCTGTACCCCCTACACTGGAAGGTAAAGTCCAAGCCACTGGACAACCAGGGAAGTCCCTCAATTGTTTTTTTCTAACTCTACAATAGACATCAACTTCTAAAGTTCCATTAAGAATATGCCTCTAGATCAAAATATATACAATAAATTCACCACCATTAAAGTTCTAACTTTCCAATCTTTTTTTTTACTTTAAATTTATTCATGTTGATGTATGCCAATTTTTTTTTTTTTAATATTTTTATAACGTATAGGGCTTCCCTAGTGCTCAGCAGTAAAAGATCCACCTGCCAATGCAGGAGATGTGGGTTTGACACCTGGATTGGGAAGATTCCCTGGAGAAGGAATGACAAACCACTCCAGTATTCTTGCCTGGGAAATCCCATGGAGAGAGGAACCTGGCCGACTACAGTACACAGGGTTGCAAAAGAGTAACAAACAACTTAGCGACTAAACAACAGAGAGGACTCTTAAACGATGTTCCAAAACCTTTTTAATTCAGTACCATTCTTTTTAATTTATTTAAGTACATTTTATATTTTTTAAGTAAATAAATTCTATTTTTAATTTCTTTTACACTGCAAAAGAATACAATGTTGTAATAGCTTCTACTGTACAACAAACTAAATCAGTTATATATATATACTTTTTTAGGATTATTTTCCCATATAGGTCATTAGAGACTTCCAGAGAGTTCCTTGTGCTAGAGTAAGTCTTTATTAGTTAACTATTTTATGCACTTTATATTTTGTAATTCATCACTATAATCTCTCCATCTAAGCACCTGCAGCATTTTAATCCTCTGTCACATTTGCCTTGCCTGTCTGAACAAAGAGGAACTCAGAAACATATTACATTTTCCTCAAAATGGGTATTCTGGCAAAAATAATATCAGCTGGATAACACATTTCTATCTTCAGAAGAACACCCAACACTACCTAAAAACCTACCTCAATTTGGTGTTCCCATCACATGAAATGATAGCCTCAACAGATTATCCCCTCCAGTCACCAATCCTGACCCTGAGTACCCACCAGCAGCAGAAAGACTAATGATAAAGCCCAAGGAATCTACCAGGAAAGAAACCCTCACGTTCTTACCTCCAGCACTGCCACATGCAGATATATACACATAATAAAAGAAAGAAAATTGAGTGTTTCTAATTTACTACCCTCTCTCCTCTTCAGCAAGTCCTCTTATTTCACTTCAACATCTCTCTTGATCCCATATCTACTCCACCTATCCAAGAGCCACAACCCTACTCCTGGGTCCACTCTTTACCTCAGGAATGCTGTACTAGCTGGTACATCTCCAGATCCACCCTTCACTCCAATATGCCTACAATGTGTAGAGAAAGTCATCTACTTGGTGACATAGCAAATAACCTAATTCAATCATGCCAACTCCATCTCCTTTATTTTCTTCTTTAAGATACACAGGCCTTGGTGTTACTACTGATCACAACCAAGAATAAATCATTTCCCAATACTGAGGATGCACTTTCAGAGGAGCATAATACTCAAAACAATAAATGTTAAATTAAGCATGAACAAAATTCTCTTGAGGAAAGAATGCTTTTCTCCCTGGAATTTATATCAGTTCAGTTTAGTTCAGTAGCACAGTTGTATCCGACTTTTTGCAACCCCATGGTGTGCAACACACCTTGTGCAGGACTTCCTTGTCCATCACCAACTCCTGGAGCTTACTCAAAATCATGTCCATTGAGTTGGTGATGCCATCCAACCATCTCAATCCTCTGTCGTCCCCATCTCCTCCCACCTTCAATCTTTCCCAGCATCAGAATCTTTTCAAATAAGTCAGTTCTTTGCATCAGGAGGCCAAAGAATTGTAGTTTCAGCTTTAGCATCACTCCTTCCAATGAATATCCAGGACTTATTTCCTTCAGAATTGGCTGGTTGTATCTCCTTGCAGTCCAAGGGACTCTCAAGAGTCTTCTCCAACGCCACAGTTCAAGTGCATCAATTCTTAGCACTCAGCCATCTTTATGGTCCAACTCTCACATTCATACATGACTACTGGAAAAACCATAGCTTTAAGTAGACGGACCTTTGTTGGCAAAGTAATGTCTCTGCTTTTTTGATGTGCTAAGTTTTTCAATTTTTTTTTCCCAAGGAGCAAGCATCTTTTTTTTTTTTTTTTTTTTACTTTACCAAACTGTATTGGTTTTGCCATACATTGACATGCATCTGCCACAGGTGCACATGAGTTCCCAACCCTGAACCCCCCTCCCACCACCCTCCCCATATCATCTCTCTGGGTCATCCCATTGCACCAGCCCCAAGCATCCTGTCCCTGTATTGAACCTAGACTGGCGATTCGTTTCTTACATGATAGTATACATGTTTCAGTGCCATTCTCCCAAATCATCCCACCCTCTCCCTATCCCTCTCCCACAGAGTTCAAAAGTCTGTTCTATACATCTGTGTCTCTTTTGCTATCTCGCATACAGGGTTATCATTACCATCTTTCTAAATTCCATATATATGTGTTAGTATACTGTATTGATGTTTTTCTTTTTTTTTTTAATTAATTTTTATTTTTTAGTTTGTTTTGCTTTACAATACTGTATTCGTTTTGTTACACATTGACATGAATTAGCCATGAGTGTACATGAACTCCCAATCCCGACCCCCACCTCCACCCTCCCACCCCACACCCTCTCTCTGGATTATCCCCGTGCATCAGTCCCTAGCATCCTGCATCCTGCATCAAACCTGGACTGGCAATTCGTTTCGCTTATGATATCACACATGTTACATTGCCACTCTGCCAACCCATCCCACCCTCTCCCTCTCCCACAGAGTCCAAAAGGCCATTCTATACAACTGTGTCTCTTTTGCTGTCTTGCGTACAGGTTTATCATTACCATCATTCTAAATTCCATATATATGTGTAAGTATACTGTATTGATGTTTTTCTTTCTGGCTTACTTCACTCTGTATAATCGGCTCCAGCGTCATCCACCTCATTAAAACTGATTCAAATGTATTCTTTTTAATAGCTGAGTAATACTCCATTGTGTATATGTACCACAGCTTTCTTATCCATTCATCTGTGTATTGATGTTTTTCTTTCTGGCTTACTTCACTCTGTATAATTGGCTCCAGCTTCATCCACCTCATTAGAATGGATTCAAATGTATTCTTTTTCATGGCTGAGTAATACTCCATTGTGTATATGCACCACAGCTTTCTTATCCATTCATCTGCTGATGGACATCTAGGTTGCTTCCATGTCCTGGCTATTATAAACAGTGCTGCAATGAACATTAAGGTACATGTGTCCCTTTCAATTCTGGTTTCCTTGGTGTGTTGCCCAGCAGTGGGATTGCTGGGCCTAAGGCAGTTCTATTTGCAGTTTTTTTAAGGAATCTCCACACTGTTCTCCATAGTGGCTGTACTAGTTTGCATTCTCACCAACAGTGGAAGAGGGTTCCCTTTTCTCCACACCCTCTCCAGCATTTATTGCTTGTAGACTTTTGGATCACAGCCATTCTGAATTTCATGGTGGCAGTCACCATCTGCAGTGATTTGGGAGCCCAAGAAAATAAAGGCTCTCACTGTTTCCATTGTTCCTCCATCTGTTTGCCATGGAGTGATGGAACCGGATGCCATAATCATAGTTTTTTGAATGCTGAATAGTAAGCCAGCTTTCTCACTCTCTTCTTTCACCTTCATCAAGAGGCTCTTCAATTCCTCTTTGCTTTCTGACATAAGGATAATGTCATCAGCCTATGTGAGGTTATTGATATTTCTCCCTGCAATCTTGATTCTAGCTTGTGTTTCATCCAGGTTGGCATTTCGCACGATGTACTCTTCATAGAAGCTAAATAAGCAGGGTGACAATATACAGCCTTGACATACTCCTTTCACAATTTAGAACCAGTCTATTATCCCATGTCTTGTTCTAACTGTTGCTTCTTGACCTGCATACAGGTTTCTCTGGAGGCAGTAACGGTGTCTGGTATTCCCATCTCTTGAAGAATTTTCCAGAGTTTGTTGTGATCCACATAGTCAAAGGCTTTACTGTACTGTAGTCAATGAAGCAGAAGTAGATGGTTTGATACTTAATGATTAAACTATTGTTATTTAGTCTTGTTAGATGGACTGTTCTCCTTTATTTCTGCATTCTCTCATTTCACTGATTAAGCTTATCCTTTAGCTAATTTTTTTCACAGACAAAAGCAGGCAAAGGATATAGTGGGGAAAGACCATAGGGTCCTGTTCTGTTTCACTTTGAGCCTAAGATCTTGCTATACAAGGTTTGTTAGACCCCTTCAGGTTTGGGTCGCTACTCTAATAAAATTTCATGCTGTATGTAGCTTCTGACTACCTTTCATTTATGCCTGGTGTTTCTTTGACAAGATCTTTATCTTTTGAATGTCCTGCTTCTCTTGTATTCTTGATGCCCTGTTTTGAACAAATTCTCACAGCTTCCAAGAATCAATCGAGGCTCAGAAACTCCTGCTTTAAGTCAGTTGCTCTCAAACCTTGGTGTACATTGTAATCATCTGAAGAGCTTTGTACACCCCAGATCTCTGGGCTCCACTCCCAGATTTCCCAGTTTGGTGCCCTGGGGTCCAAAAATGTCCTGGCTTTGGGACTCATATTTGGAGAAGATCAAGTATATTCACTGAGGTAGGATTCCTTCAATGTGACAATCACTACAATCGACAGAGCCATAAAATCTGTGAGTTTCTAAATGGATGCTTCTTCTGAATGATTTTGAAGAGACAAGACTGTGTCTCCTTACTGTTTGGTGTACAGTTCATAATTTTTAGGTCTATAACCTTGGTAGGTCACCTCTGCAAACTGACAAAAGAAATGGAATTTAAAACTACTATATTTCAATATAGAGTGTTCAGACAGAGCTGCACTTAAAAACATGGGAAAGCCATGGAGGTGGCTCCAGTCCCTGGAGAAACATCATGAACTCTAGAAAATCAAATGGAGGATGTGCGTGTTTTTAAAGTCCTGCAACATTAACAGGAGGGATGTTTTCCAAACAGTTGCTTTGTACACTGGTGAATAATGCTATTATTTATGAGCAAAATTATGTGCTTCCCCCATAATTTAACAAAATTACAATTCTAGATTATCAATTATAGGAAATAAATATGAAACAACTATTGCAATTATACATATAATGAATTAATTGTAAGTTTGAAAACTTCAAACACACTTTTCACATGCATGCTCTCGGGTCAGTAGAGAGAATGATGACAAGCTTGGAAGTAGCCTGGACACATTGTCTTATATGCATAGAAGACTCTTCCAAATGTGACCAAGAGGATTAACTGGAGACTACAAAAAACTCCTACCAGGGAGCAGGACCAGGGTGGAGAGCAGATGTTCAGTAATTGAATTACTAAACATAGCCCCATTTCAGTATTCTTGCCTGGAGAATCCCGTGGACAGAGGAGCCTGGTGGGCTGCTGTCCATGGGGTCGCACAGAGTTGGACAGGACTAAAGGGACTTGGCAATCTTAGCCTCATACACACAGGCATGTACAGGGTTAACTGTACCTGGCAAAGGACTCCGGGGTGGCAAGGGAGCCAAATGGGCACTTCCTGGCAGTCGAGTTGGGTGATTGGATCACTGGGTTGTTCTGGTCACCCCATTGGGTCCACTATCTAAATCCAATCACTCAAGAGTTAAGCCAATCACCAATCAAGAGGTCTCCACCCACCTTGGGCCCATAACTCCTTAGGAAGGCCTTCTCTCTTCTCTGATTCAAATGCTCATCACAAAAGTGGATCCAGCTGGTCTTCTCTCTGGCCTTCAGAGTCCCCCTCAGACCCTGAAGTCCTCTTGTCCAGCTGGAGTCCCAAGAGGCTGCCACCATGCCCTCATCCCCGCTCAGGGTGGCTGTGGTCTGCATGAGCAATCTCAACAGAAGCATGGAAGCCCACCACCTCCTCAGGAAAAACGGGTTCCAGGTCAGGTCTTTTGGAGCCGGATCCCTGGGAGTGGGGCTCCCAGGAGGGGCACGCAAGCCACCCGTGCTCTACGACTTCTCCACCTCCTATAAGAAGATGCACAGAGACCTCTCCTCTAAAGACCAAAAGCACTACCAAAGGAACGGAGTCTTACGCCTCCTGAGAAGAAATGAGAGAATCAAGCCTGGCCCAGAAAGGTTTCAAGAGTGCCCAGATCCCTTTGACGTCATCTTCACCTGTGGGCAGAGGGCCTATAACCGGGTGGTGGCCGACCTGTGCGCCAGGGATCAGGAGACCTGGCAGCCTGTGCTGGTCGTCAACGTGGACATAGACGACACCCTGGAGGCAGCCAGCCTTGGAGCCTCCATCATCTGTGAGCTCTGCCAGGGTCTCCAGCAGGCAGATGACATGCAAAGTCGTCTGGCTGAACTGCTCCAAGAGCAAAGGAGAAAACAGGAAGGAGCTTTCTGCACACGGTCTGCTTCTACTGAGGAAGCGTCTTGGCTGGTTTCAGCTCCTTGGTTGGTAAGAACTCGTGCCCGGACCCTTGAGTTGCTGAGTATTTTTTGAGAGAGGCTTCCTCAAAGCCGTTTCTGCTAAAGGCCGTCTCTGTATGATTTGTTGTCAGGTACACCCCACCCAGTGAAGGAGGTGGAGGAGAGAGTGTCACACTGCAAAGCACGGGAAACATGGGACACCGGTAGACATGCCAGCCCTTCCAATGTGGGGAACAATGGTGTGGAACTGGACCTGGAAGGAAGAACTCAGTGCTCACAGGGCTCTGCAAGGAAGATAATCTTGAGGACTCTCTTTTCTGGATGGACAATCAAGGCTGATCACAGAGCCCGGGACAAGCAATGCACTGAGATGTGCTGAGAAAAAGGATCAGTGTCTCTTTCATTGATCTATATGGATACTGATTTCCTTTTGTCCTTTCAGGGTGGTGTGTTGATACGACGGCTTGTTTTTTCTTAAGTGGGATGGGAATACATTAAATGGAAACAATATTGAATTGGAAATATTTTTGCTTTTAGATTGTATGTCTTTGACGAATGCCTGCTTTATGAGAAACTCAGGGTAGATCATGTGTAGCTTTTTGGGGGGAAAATCCAAGCATGATTTATTTAATCCAATAGGTTATGTATGAAATAAAATTATAAATCGGTATAATATGTGGTCGCATTTATTACTAAAATCCAAGCCCTATGTGTTGAACTATGTAGCTTATTTAAATAAAACAAAAGGAAATAAATCAAAATAAAACTCTTTAAGAAAATGTGCCTTCTCATTTGTGGTAGGGGATGGATCTTACCAGCTGACTGTCTTGATTTCCTTTTTTCAAAGCCTATAAATCCCATGTAGAAAAGCATTATTTTCTCTTGAGAATTAACTTCTCGCTTCAAACATTCATTGTTTTGAGTTTTTTGCTCCTCTGAAGCCGGTTGGCTGCCGTCTATGGGGCGCACAGAGTCGGACACGACTGAAGCGACTTAACAGCAGCAACAGAAGCAGCAGCTCCTCCAAAGATAGATCCTCATTGCTCGGCAGTGAAACATTCTTGGGTCTGACCAGCTGTGCCACCAAGTCATGTGTGACTCACAGGAGAAAATAAAGGAGAGGTAGTTGGGATGGTGAAGTCGTTTACTCACTATCAGAAAGTAAGTGTGGACTTTGTTATCCATGCAGGTGGGATGGAGTGCCATGGATCTGGAGGGATCAGGGAGTACAGGACATCCTGAGGACAGGAGTGCACTGAGGACTAGGGAGGTGGCTCTGCCTATGGGGAGAAGCTGTGGGAACTGAGGGAGGTGTTGGCATTGAAAGGAGAAGACTTGATGAAGAGAAGAGAGAGGGATGGGTACAGAAGCACTCTCAATTTCTGTCTTTCCCCACATGTGAGCAGGTGCGTCTATATCGGAAGGGGGCAGTGGTAGGGAGATGACGGCTTTCTTTCCTGGTGGAGTCAGTGGTATTCAAGATCAGTCTCTCACCTGAGGGTGGACAGTCACGGTCAGCAATGGAGAGGGAGGAGGAGAGTAGGTCGAGATGATCTTTTCCACTGATGGGACCACAGAATTGAAGTAGGGAGATTTAGGAGCCCTTTGAAAGCAAGAGAAATGATCTGTCCGGTGAACTTATTTTGCCAGAAAACCCACATGCAGAAAAAGCTGTTGTTTGAATTCCTGTCCGTAGGGATATGCAGGTGGCAAATACGAGAGAGCGTAACTGGTTCAAAGTGCCGTAGGTGTTACACAGGAGCAACTATTATAATGCTGCTTAACATAGTAGGTATCCATGGAAAAATAAAGGGAAGGGAACTGGATGAATTGGATGCTGAAGCATAGTTTGTCTAAGAGCTATTAGAGGTGAAAAAAACAAACAAAAGATTGGAAGGTGGGTGGTTGAAGGTTGGTGAATATTCTGCTTCGGATGTTGATGTAGTGGCAGAGATCTGGGTGGAAGTATGGAAGCTGCTGTCACAGGGGAGTGTGCAAACAAAGGCAGTTGAGGAAGAAGTGACTATACCAAATTTAGTTGGTGTTGAATGGGTGGTATGTGCACTTGGAGGGTTTGTTAAGTATTTGACCTGTATCTAGTGATTTTACATCCAGAATTGACAGAATTCCAGAAAGACAGAAGATAACTTTGAGAAGAGATTGTGTCCACAGGATTGATTAAAAAAAATAAAGAAAAAGAAAAGAGGTAGTAATCATAAAACAGATGTTGACATCATTCAAAAGGACTCTAAAGGAAATAAATCTTCATATAAATGAAAACATGTTCAAGGTTATCTCAAGGTGAAAAAACAGGGATGGTGTCCAGTTAAATAGGGCTCAGAACTGGCAGAGAGTGAAGGAAACCCTGCCCTGTAAGGTCTTCTCTACCTGCACTGCAGACACCAGGAAGGCTGATGGAGTGACACAGGAGCACTGCTCTAGCACTAAGAGCTCAACGGTTGGCTGCCATAGTGCTGGCATGCTGAGCAAGAAGCCCCCGTCCTCACCCTGAGTCTCAGGATAAATTCAGGAGCACACAAGGCAGATCAGAAGTAGAGGTTTTTGCCACTGTGTGACCCTAGACCCATCCTAGGAAGAGAAAGGACCATGAGGAAATAACGTCCTCCTGTAGTATCATGAATGTAGTTTGGGCTCTGAGATCTTTCTTCTCTCTCTCTCTCTCTCGCTCTCTGTTTTTGCAGGCAGGATGAGTTAGATCTCAGGCAGTGACTATTAAAACACATTTTCACATCATGTTTGAGAGCTGACTAACTTTTCAGCTATGCCCGTTCTTTTCTCTAATCTGGCTTTTCTCTTCAGAATAGCCAACCTCCCATCTAGAGGCAGTGCTTCTCAGGGACTTCCCGAGGTCCAGTAAAGTTTCTGAAATCACTGCTATTACTCAACTTGCTCTCAATCTTTAGTGCACATCCCTGAGATCCAATTCAGTGGTCTGAGAGTCCACTTCCCAGGTTAAACAAGCTCCCCTTCTGTTCATGCTGATGCTCTTCGGGTCACACTTTGAGTAGACTTGGGCTGTTTACTGACATAGGACTCTTTGCCCTCGGAGAATCACTGCAATGGACAGAACATTCAGTCTGTGGCTCCATGAAGAGATCTTTGCCCTTGCCATTTCGAAGTAACAGCATTCAGTCTCCTTAGTGGTCAATTCCCGACTCCAATAATATCTGTACGATTGGTTCACCAGCTATGCAGATGGAGAAAAGCAATGAAAGGCTTTTGTTTTTGAGTATGGAGTGCTCAGACTGAGCTGCTTTTGGAGACAAGATAAGGGAGGAGGAGTATCTGCTCGGTTCGCTCCAGAATTCTGATGAATTGAAGAAAAGACAAAGGAGAAAAATGGGTGTTCTTACAACTTGTGAAACCCTATCAAGTGGCAGTCACATTTTCCAGAGGTTGCTTTTGACATTGATGCATGCTTTTCTTGACTG
>SJXQ01005529.1:0-226273 GCA_006408695.1 Aepyceros melampus | reverse complement strand
CTCAGTCGTGTCCAACTCTTAGCGACCCCATGGACTGCAGTGATCAGGCTCCTCCGTCCATGAGATTTTCCGGGCAGGAGTACTGGAGTGGGGTGCCATTGCCTTCTCCATTAAGTGCTAAATGCTGTATTCTAATTTTAAGGAGGGGAACTGAGGGTCAGAGAGAAAGACTAGGAGATACAATGCTTCAAACACCATCAGAATGATTATTACTTTCTTAATTTTCATCTCAGGGCAATTTTTTTTTTTTTTTTTAGTGTGTATTAACCAAACTTTAATGGGAATCCAAATCAAAGTCACAATGTAGAGCAGTGGACCCACAAGTTAAAAGACAGCATTTTTAACAAGTTCTCCCAAGTCCAGGGGATATAGAAAAGGTGAGAAAGGCACTAGTTCTCAAGGACAACCAGGGTAGTGAATACTTTGAGGCAGTCCTTTCAAAGCAAATGTATAAAGTTAAAAGTAGCATTTACTCTCACTTCAGTATAAACAGTCAGAAAACAGAATTTATGACACCATGAAGGTGGAAGGATAAATTGTCACTGAGAGTCTAATATGAGGAGAACATTGATTTGGGCTCTCCTTCTATGGTATTTTATTTAAAACTCACCACACACTTAGGAAGAGATATTCCCTATTAATAAACAACTCATAGAAGCTGGAGAGTTGCAACTGTTCACAGCTTTGGGAAAGAGAGAAACTGGGGTTGAACCCAGCTCTGACATGTTCACACGTCTCATCCTGTCTACTTAGGGAAACCAATAGTCAAATCTGCAGCTCAAGTGCCTGAAGGACTAGGTAAGAAGTATAAACACATGAGCAGACCAGATAGAGAATGGTAATGTACAAAGATGCCTGTGACCCATCTGACCGGGGCCCCAGTTCCGCTCCTCCTGCCAGATATTGTCACGCAGAAATATAGGTTCTGGGGAGCCCTACTGCCTAAGTATTAGAAGTCAGAAACCTACATATATGGGAGATGTCCCAGTATTTAAATGCTGACGACTGGTTATATTTTACCGGGCTGGCCACCAAGTACATCTTTGGGCTGTACCAGTTCTAACTCTGCTAGTTTCCAGCTACTGATGTTATAATGGTCCTTCATACCAGGAGCAAGAAATATAGCTTTTCAAGCTTCCAAATGTGAACCCTTAATGCTTGGCAAGACTCCAAACCCAACAAAATGGAGGCAAAAACACTTTTTGATGAGTCAAAAAAAAAAAAATCAACTTTATGACTCTTGATGGAAAAAGTGAGTGGCAGTTATGTACTTCCTGCCTGCCTATTACCGCACAGGCTAACTGTGATGAGTACTTGCAGTTTAAACTAAAGGTGAACCTAGGATTCTAATACAAGTCACAAAAGTAGTACAGTACTACAGGGCTGCACCCAGAGAGAAACAAGGGCTTCTGGTTCACTTTCACATACATTCTGTTTAGCCTAAGCTGTTTTCATTAGAAGGGAGCAGAATCCCCAGGGAAACACTAGAAACAATTCCCTCTACTTAAAATGCCAACAACCCGCACAGAAGCCAGGGCTGGGTCCTCCAAGACTGCCAGGACCAAGCACATTTCCTGACCCAAGCCATTCCAGATGTGTATCCAGCTGGGAAAGAGGGTGGAGAGTCCTATAACTCGAAGCATACACTCACTCCTCTGTGCTGTTCACTGTTCACTCTCCATTTCTGTTACACGGTACTCTAATGACATTCATTCAGAACCCTTTAAAGTAGAGAGGAGCCTCTGGCTAACCCAGACCACTTTGAACAAATCTACAGAATAACAAGAAAAATTAATATTTGAACTTTCCTAATCATATTAGACCATAGATTTTAAATCTCTTAAAAATATTCTGGGAGAGTAACAGCCACGGAGATTTGAAAAGCCTATTTAATAACTGCCACTGGCAAAGCTCAGAGTGTAGGCAACACAGCCTACACCCCTGATATTACTAATATCAGCATATCTCACTTTGCAGGATAAAAAACTTTTCACAAAGTTGGTTACAGAGCAAATTTCTGTAAGCAAACCCAATTTCCCTTTAGACTTCATTATATAATTAGAGCGCTGTTTCCATTGGGAAGAAACAAACACAAGGAACTAAACATTTGCAGCAAGGAAAGAATTTAGATGATGGTCAGGATCAAAAGGATTGCAAAAAAATAATATTTATTCTTGAATGAGAAAACATAAGTAATTGACTAAGTTTTCTACTCCTCCCACCATCTACAGTTAAATACAGCTTTTCCTCTTAGCATTGATGTTTCTTAAGTATAGCAATCCCCTTGGTGACAACTGAATGGTTACAAAGGGAATATAAGTCTTCAGCTCAATTTCATCAGAGACTTGAATGAATCAATGCCTCTTGTTGACAAAATGACAAAGTTAAAAAAGAAGATCTCTAAAATCTTGTCAGAGCCAACAATTCTCATTTTAAGTAGCTACCAGAACTCACTCTCCTTCTGCCTAAATATTTTCTCATGCTTAGTAGAACTGTTGGAATATTACATTTTACTGCTACTTGTAACATTCTAGCCTAGATTCCTTTATTTATATATATATATATATATATATATATATACACACACACATATATACATATATATATATATTTATTCCCCCCACCCCAACCCAGGAAGACAACTCTTGATTTTCTCAAAGTTCCATGGCAAGGAGGAAGTGGAGAGCTGTGGACACCAACAGGGTGAGCAATGGGACAGAATTGCTACACATCACTAGGAAGCTCACAGTCTCAGAAAGATTACCGGGAACTGGTTTTTCTGAGTGAGGAAAACACAGAAGAAAGGCAGAAATACTGAATGCATGACTCTCTGACACCTATCCATGGTTTTCCAGTTGTTGGGGATTTCAGTCATCGCTCACCATTTGAGCCAGCCCCCACATCCCTCAATTCAAGTTATGAATTTAATTTTAGTGAATGGTTTGGAAACCCTATGAACCTAATTCACTTTTAAGACACCATACATCTTAACTATAGAAAGGTACTTGAAGACAAAATATATAAAACATAAACACTTTAGATAAACCTCTTCCAAATTACTCTTAAAGATTCCAAAATGAATAATTGAGCCTTATTATGAAGATAATCGTACTTTATAAATGAGTATGCTAATTTTGCCAGTGAGTAGCTTATGAATAGATTACTAATCAATACTTTAGCTATCTCTAAATATTTCTATCGTGAACTTTGTCCATTTACTGCAAAGTAAAGTTTGAGTACACTTTACAGATCGAGTTACAATGATGTATCAACACTATAAAACTAATCTCTCACTCTATAATTACACATTATCAATAAACATGAATGCCCAGAGGATAATGTGAAAAACTTGGATAACTTAGCCTGAGCTGCTCTGAGCATATGTAGCTAATGTAATAGTAAATCACAATGCTGACCCCTTCACCTTAAGCTGTGGGCAGTCTTTATGATTCTATATGCCAAAGCAAAACATGCTGTTAACAGAAAGCCTTGATTCAAAGTATGCATTAAAATTCTGGGTCTAACTTTAAATCATGCATCATCTTCATAAAGTAGCATTTGATACTGTGTATTGAAAAACAGCTTAGTATATGAAAACATACTTCCCTAAGAAATAAGTTATTAAGGATGCACACCAGGTCCAGATATAAAGATAGGTATTACAGAAATATTTAAGAGTGAAAATGGAAAATGATCTAATATTTTAAAATATGGAGTAAAATTACATTTTTTTCTGATAGCTATTAGCTATGTGTGTGTGTGTAACATTTTCTTTATCCACCCATCAACAGACACTTAGGTTGTTTAATGTTTTAGCCACTATAAATCGTGCATGCACCAGACATTTAACTATCCTTTTTCTTCGGTCTCAGTGTTCCTTTCATTCAGTCCCACACACTGCCGCCAGATAAGCCCTTCACAAGCACAATCTGATATGTCATGTCACTCTGCCCACCAGCCTTTAAATGGCTCCTCACTTCAATTAAATGAAATTCAAGCTCCTCAGCATGAGAGTCAAAGCCCTCTGGCTCCAACCTATATTTCCACACTTATTTACCATCTGTCACCGACACCCACACCCCAGGGTATGGTTATCTAAGTTTGGTCACCTTAAGCAGCATCAGCACCACTGAGAACTTGTTAGAAATGAAAATTCTCTGCCCACATCAACCAAACTGAACCAGAAACTCTGGGCGTTGGACTCAGGGAGTGTGTTTAAACAAGCCCTCCGGAAGATTCTGATGCATTCTGAATTTAGGGCCACTGCTCTACCCAGTGGCTTAAATGTGTAGTTCCTTATATATGTCCAATATTTCCACATTTTAATACTTATCCCAGTGTTGTTCTCTTACCTGGATGTGCAATTTCTTCCCTATCTCCAGATGGGTAAAAACCCAACAATCCTTTTAGGTCAAAACCCAATAGTAACTCAACTGTCCCTTTCCTGGTTTCCCGAACCAGAAATAACCACTTTATTCTGTGACATTTCATTGCTTGCATCCTTCTTGGAGCATTTAATGTCATTTCTTTAGATATACAGTTATTTGCATATTTCTTATCTCCTCTGCTAGAATATAGACAACATGAATTCTGTAAATTTCTTCCAAGTATAGGGCCCTATTGCCACAAAGAAGGTACCCTAATTGAGTCTCTCCAAAAATAAAGCAACAATTGATCAGCATTTAAGATCACCAAACTTAGTAAATAAAACCAGTGGACTCCCAGTTAAATGTGATTTTCAGGTAAACAACAAACAATTTTTATAAGTAGGTCCACATATTACATGTGACAAATTTATATACTTCTAGTAAAAAATTGTGTTATCTGAAATTCAAATTTAAATGAGCATCCAGTATTTTACCTGAAAATCCTGTACTATTGTTCATTTGTTACTTTATCTTGATTCAGATTTATCTCTTTGCTAGTCTTCTCTGCTGCTGCTGCTAAGTCTCTTCAGTTGTGTCCGACTTCTGTGTGACCCCATAGACAGCAGCCCACCATGTTCCCCCATCCCTAGGATTCTCCAAGAACAATGGAGTGGGTTGCCATTTCCTTCTCCAATGCCTGAAAGTGAAAAGTGAAAGTGAAGTCGCTCAGTCATGTCCAACCCTCAGTGACCCCATGGACTGCAGCCTTCCAGGCTCTGCCGTACTGGGATTTTCCAGGCAAGAGTACTGGAGTGGGTGCCATTGCCTTCCCCAAGTCAATCTCTAGGAATTATGAATAAGATTTTTTTAAAAATACCTTCCATACCTGAATAAATGTTTTCCTTTAAAAATATATTGGAAACACTTGTCCTTATTCATTGATATTGACATTGCCCAAAATGTGTTTGAAATTATTTTTAATTGCATGCAAAACTCTCCTATTGAGTAGATGAGAAAATCAGCCTCATTATCTGAAACCTATGTGTTTTAAAAATATACCAACTATATTACTATTTTTATAGCCTACTTTATCTTTTATCATTAATATCCAATGTCTTTTTACTCTTTTTGAAGATCAAATTTATCTTGAAAGACTCACTACCTGATACCACTGAAAATAATTTCAAAATATACTTAGGGCTTAAAAGGACAATTTCCTTACAAATGTAAAACTATGAAAGTCCATCAAAGTAAATAATTAAGCTTCCAAGATGCTAGTATAAAGCTGCTATTCAAAGAAATGTGTCTAGTCTGGTTCTCTTTAATTTTTCAAAAAGTCACATTTCCTTATAATTACTCCTCCCTTAAGAGTCCAAATTTCTTCGATGCCACATCCCTACGCCACCAAACATTAATCCCCAGTAAAGCAAAACCAAATGTGATAAGTTCTTCTCAAAGACCTCCATAGATAAGCAAAATAAAAGATATGCAGGCAAACCAAATGACAGACATCTGTTTGCCACAGAATGCCATACACACATATATAATATCAGCATGTGTTTTTAGCTATAGATCACATGTTATTTCCATATATATGCATATTATTATTTACATATTTATATCTGTTCCTTGAGATTAGAATACTGTAAAAATAGGAACTTCTGTACCTTCTGAAATAGATGTATACAGGACATGGTATATAAAAATGAAGCCACAGAAGGCACACGGTATATAATCAACATTTCTAGCAGTTTATTTTCTACCTCACTGTAGTTGATATTCTCGGCACATACCCAATCAACTTATTCATCCAACTTTCAAATATCTTTAATGGAGGATTTAGTTATGCACCTGAGAACACTCCAGGTTCAAAGCTACTTAGTACTCTGTTGCTCACCTTTCCCAATCTATCGCAGATGTGCAGAGAGGGGACAGAAGAAGGATGGCATAAGTTATTGATCATATTCTCCTTTCTTTACAAACAAAATGAATCAACATGACAAGTGTGGTGGAGGTTATAGGAAAATACCAATAATTTAGAGCTTTCTGGAACTTGGAATTCAGAAACTGATTTTCAAAGGAAATTTCCATATCAATGTTCAGCTCTTTGGGGCTGTTGTTCAAGTTCACTGATCCAAATAATAATACATTAGGAGCTAACGTATTCTTTGAGAATAATCCCAAAGAGATGTGACACTCTGGAAGGGGATTTTAACAGGTAATACCTTAATCATTCCAGCAACCCTTACATCTTTTCTTTCAACTCCACAAGAGGGTTTTAATAGTTTGGTACCTTTCACATTCTACCAACACTGGGATTTATTCTTTCATAAATCAGCAGGAAGTTAAAAACTCAATTTTTTAATCAATTAGCTATACTTAATGGAGGAGCCTGGTAGGCTGCAGTCCATGGGGTCGCAAAGAGTCGGACACGACTGAGCGACTTCACTTTCATTTTTCACTTTCATGCTTGGGAGAGGGAAATGGCAACCCACTCCAGTGTTCTTGCCTGGAGAATCCCAGGGATGAGGGGGCCTGGTGGGCTTCTGTCTATGGGGTTACACAGAGTCAGATATGACTGAAGTGACTTAGCATGACTTAGCGTGAAATAACCACCAATGTAACTTTGAATAAGGAGTAAGACCACTTGAATAGCATTGCAATATACAGATAGCAAGATTGCATTCCTCCTTTTTTTCCCTACAATAAGAAAGGGAAAGAAAGTTGCTTAGTCATGTCTGACTCTTTGAGACCCCATGGATTTTAGCCCACCAGGCGCCTCTGTCCATGGAATTCTCTAGGCAAGAACATTGCAGTGGGTTGCCATTTCTTTGAAGTTCTAAAAGCACCACTCTCTCTAGGTTTTTTCACCTGATAGCATAGCCAGACATGAAGGGTTAATAAGAGCAAGTGTTGATCAACCAGGGCACTCAAACATCTTTAACACCAATGGAGAAAGAGTTTTAATTAAATATAGCAAATCTAGCCAGGCATGTACAACCCAGAATCCAGAAAAATCTGGATAAGCAAGTCACGGGTATCAGGGATAGAACAAAGAAATAGAGAGGTTCTGGATAGCAATTAAAATTTTAGCCTGAGTCAGTGAAGATTAAGGAAGGCAGACAGTGAAATCTGCCAGATAATGGAAGACATGAAACTGTAGCATGGGGAACAAGGGTTGAACATTAAACCCCACACAATTTAACAACGTAAAGCCAATCCTAAAAAGACTTGGTTTCTGGGCATACATTTAGAAATAGTAAACTAGGCAGAAAACAAATGACTAAGTGTGGAATATAAGAAAAAGACTATCTCAGGAAAAAGAATCTCTGATACCAACACTTGGTTAGAGGCAAGATAAAGAATCAAAACTGGACCTTTTGCTATGTCAAATCCTCCCTTTTTAATCCAAGAACTTCATGTGCAAACTGGGGATACAATGGAAATGGTGAAATTCAAAAACAGAGAAATAAACAGAGCATCAGATAACTAATAAACATCAACAGGCCTGCCAGAAAGTACAACCAAGCTCTCAATAAATAATATTTGATAAAGAGATCTGATGGCTTCATACTTTAGTCAAGAATTTGCAAATCTGTGGTCTCCAGGTCACATATGGTTCACAGATGTGTGCTTTTTTTTTTTTTTTTGCCTACACATTATTGCTTAAATATATGAGTCTATAGCATGAAGAATTCAGGATATTTCTCAATAACAATGGAATCTGCTTTCTTTCCAAAAAAAGAAAATGATATTCTGATTCTGACATTGGCTTTGACTTTCCATGGGCCAGCATGTCTTTGGGCAACTGATCTCCTCAAATAGGGGATCAGTTTTACAACAGTCTCCATTTCACTCATGAATTTCCCCTGCCAAGTCCCACAGACATTTAAGTTCACAACCCTGCTTCAAAAGATAGTAAGACTTCAAAACAAGAAAAAACAAAAAAAAGAAAACACTTTAGAGGCTATTCAAGGAATATATTTCTGAAATACTTTTGCATCAGATCAAAAACAAGAGTAAACAAAACTTGATCTTCACCCAGCATGAGTGAGATAAACCTAAACAAGATTGGTAACAGATATGCGCCTAGGACTTTTTCTTGGTTGTATAAATGTTGGCTTTGTTTCAATATTTATATTATTTATAACTGAAAATGTTGAAAGTGCATTCATTATCTAAAATGTCAGTGCTTGGGCTCCCTTTTGGAAAATAAATATGGTAAAAAGAATTAGAAAGTGTTTTGTTTTGTTTTTTTGCAATTATTTCACAATACCCCAAACAGAAGTAATCAAGAGAAACGTAGATACTTGACTTCAGGCTCCAGGAATATCTCAGAATCTAGTAGTGTTGCAAGCCAAAATTTTCCAGATTTAATTTAGCAAAAGTTGAAAAAAATTCTAATTTTTCTCTGTGAAATCCGATGATCCATTGAAAATAGTACTAAAGCTTTGGATAAAGCAGCAGCATATTAAAACAATGGCTTGCTGAGCAATTTCAAAATATCTTGCCTTTGTATTTAATAATATCTTCCTTTGGCAGTCCAAAAGAATATATTATCTCTTGTCTTCGAAAAGGCTTGGGCAATATTTCAATCCCTTGGAAATTCGCTGAGGAACATTTGCCACTTCTTGCTTATATATGCCAGTTTAAGCTATGACATGTTTTGTAAGCTGCTGAGTTTTACAGAAAGAACAGCACAGTTCTTATCAAATAAGAAACAGACACAAAGTATTCTTGCTTATATACTAGGGTGGTTGCTGGAATTCATTTTCTAAATATCTTCCTTTAGAAGAGAAATCAAATTAGTTTTCTGTTGGCGAAGTCTCACCTAAACCATTTTTTTAATTCATGCAATTTCTCGGTGACCAAACCTGCCAGTACTTGCACAGATAAACATGATCACATCACACTGATTTTGGACTTGGTATTTTTCCTTAATCTTCACTAATCTCCATGAGGTGGATTGATTTCTGATGGCTGAACCCTGGAGAGTAACACTCCCTGCAGAGACAGACATTTCAGCAGAAAATTAGAGCAATCTGCATCTCAGCACATGCATTTTTGCAGGTTATGCTTTCAAAGCCACTACATTCCCCAATCACTAACCCTATTCTGGAAACACATCATATATACCTATATATCTATCCAGAAGAGCATATATTCTGTAGAGAAACTATCAGGAACTATCAATATAACTCAAAGGAACAAGAAGTTTTGTATTTTTTTAAGTTGTGGTCCACAATGAAGAAAGCATCTAGGAGAGTAAAATGCTCATACTGACAGGTCTTCGAAACGGATACAATGGTAATCTGAGCACAATGAAATCCTTCGTATAAGTGTTTATTGATTCTATATATTAATATTCAAGCATCAGGACATTAAATTGAAAGAGCAACATAATAAATGCTTTCTATTCCATAGGATGCCTTTTTCACAGTGGTTTTTGTCTGGTTTCATTTGGTTAGCAAATATAACGCTGTACAGGTCTGCTCTTGCAGCAAAGAGCATATCATGGGAGACAGACTTGCCCGTGTGTGGGTCCTGGCTCTGTTACTTCCTAACTGGCATCCCAGCTCCTCAGCTCCCACGTATATAAAAGAAGGACAACACCACCCCCAGAGGGTTACTGTCAAAGTGAGGGGAATAAGATAACATGTGAATTACTTAGCACAGTCCTCAGCACATGGTCAGCTCACAGTAAATCATAATAATCACAGCTGTTATGAGAGTGTGTTTCCAGGAAAAAGATGCATCCATTTCTGAGATGTGTCTGCTAAATGGTTAGTCTTGCCAAAAAATGGCATGCACACAACTTCTGTCTCATTAAAGCTTCAAATATTGATAGTTGTACACATGTGAGTGTGTTTTTTGGGGGAGGAGGGTCTATGTATAGTATACGTGGAAATACACTAACATACAGACACATTCTATATTGTAGGTTTTACAGTTTGCATTGAATAAATATACCTCAAAAAGTAAATCAAATATATAAGTATGGGGGGAAGATATTATAGCCCTAAAAACTGTAAAATCAAATAAAAAAGGACTGAAATCACTAAAAACAGAAGCAAGAAGGAATATTTAGAAAGTAAAACTTTTGTTAAAAGTCAGGTTCAGGTCAAGCAATAGTGATCTGACCAGCATCAAAGAAACTAACCTGCTCTTGGGGCATGAGAAGCATTTCATGGAGAGAAATAAGACCATAAAATAGGTGAGTTCCTAAATAGAATAATTCACCAAGTGTGGGCATTTGCCAAGTGGACAGTTTTTTAATAATCATAGTAAGAAGAAAATATATCTGTGGAGCATTTACTCTATGTCAGGAATGTCCCTGATGAAGACACAGAGCATCCTCTGACTGTGGCCACACCAGTCAGATGATGCAGGACCCCTGCCATATTCCTGGCTCACTCAGCAGTGGCAGGGCCTTCCAACCTCCCAGGGAAGGAAGCAAAATGCAGGTTACAGGGTAGAGGCCAGAGGGATAACAGAGCAAGGCAGCCTGCTGCTGAGCTGAACGAAGTTAAGTAATAACTGGAGAGACTTTAAAATACATAAAGAAAAAGTAGAGCTTGAAGTCACCGCGTACTGACATTTGTCCTCTTCCCTCTCTTTCTTCTGAAAACTGTTTTAAAAGCCTGAACTACCAAAGTCACACTATACATCATTTACATAGGATATTCTTTCTTCTTAAAAAGTCTAAGTCACAGGCTTTCAACCTGGTAATGCAAGATGTAAGAAGGTTAGAAATAGCTTTTGCACCATAGTCTCTGGACTTTTGACTGTCTCACTGTATTTCTAAATTACTGAAAAGAACCTACCCTGCAGGGATGGAGACATGCATAGGCTTTCTCCAGGAGACTATACCACATCCCCAGTGGCCTTACAGAGAAATGGTGGATCAGGAAATGAAGTGATTAGTTTCCACCTGTGCATCACAGTAAGCGCTCAGCTTTCCCTGCTGATTCGTTTCTCCTTCACTGGCCCCTTCTTCCTGCTGCCCTAGAAATGTAAGTATGTCTTAGGCCCAGGTTTCAGGTTACTATAAGATTTCCCCATAAGTCCTAGGCTCAGTTTTGTCTACCTCTTTGCAACCCCAAGGACAGTAGTCCATCAGGCTCCTCTGTCCATGGGATTTCCCAGGCAAGAATACTGAAGTGGTTGCCACTTCCTACTCCAGGGCATCCTCCCAACCTAGGGATCGAACATGTCTCTTGTATCTGCTGCATTGGCAGACAGCTTCGTTACCACTAGTGCTACCTGGGAAACCTCATAAACCCTATGGTAGACCAGTATTATATTTACCTGCCTAGCATCCCAACTCCTCTCTTAGAGCAAAAGAAATTTGATTTTCTGAAAATTTATCCTCATTCTTACCTCTTTGCAGGTTTTGTTTAAGTTTATTTTGGAGCACATTATACTTCCTCTGCTCTAGGAAGATTCCCCTTCCTCTCTGATTCTAGGGATATGCCTCGTGAATCAGAATTACAAGGACTGGTTTAGAGATGATGGAATGTTCCAACTTTTTCCAGGCAGAGTAAATTCAGGGACTTATTCCCAACTTGCTGGAAAAGAGGAGCTCTCTTTCTGCAGAGGAGGTGAAACTGGGAGAATGTGCCATTAAATTAGAGAGTCCACCTGAGAAAAAGAAAGCTACCATAGAACTTAGAGATAGAGATAAACCCCTAACCATGTAAACATATTGACCCAGCCATGCCTAAAGTCAGTCCTGTCTCAGGTATTCTGTTACATGAGTCCACATATTCAGTTTTTCAGTTGATATCTAATGGGGTTCTGTCACTGCCCACCCAAAGTATTCTAGCTGCTATAGTTTAGTTTCGATTCAATACGTGAGATACACATACACCAGTGTTTTGCTAAGTGCTGCAAGTCTCCAGCTCTCAAGTGATTTTGACTATTACTTGCACACATTCTCCTAATCTGTAGCACCATCTCTGCTAATTTTGAAATTTGCAGACACCTCTCTAGCTGCCTAAAAGCTACGCGACCCGCGCACTCTGCAAACCCAGACCACTTAACACAAAACTAATCATTTCTGAAAAAGAGAACTCTCTTCTGGATTTTGCTATTTCTCTTAGTGGATTCCATCACTTTTCAAATCTCAGCGCCTGAAAGTTTTGCTTCCAGGTTATCTTACCACCTATACCCAATCAGTTATCTTGTCCTGTCTTCATTCTTCAACATTGTTTAATCTTTCCTTTCATACCCATTTCTTTCATTTATTTTTTGATTCTTTATTTATAGTTGGGCTACGATACCACCTAACTGCAAATTTTCTTCTTTGGGTTCCATCCTACACATGGTTTTCAAATTAATCTTTGTAAATATTGATTCCTTTATGTCAAAATCCTGCTCTGAAAGCTTCAGTAGCTCTCCAAATAGTCTACCATCTCAGTCTCCCTCACTCCCAATAATAAAACACCTTCAGGAAACTCATTTATCTTTGCTCCTAAAAGAAATCAAATCCTTTTTCTTGATTCACCTTCCTGGATTGGAATCACTCCTTTCCACTGATGTAAGTTCCACCTTTCCTTCCATTTTCAGCCCATATTTTCCATTCTTTATGAAATAATCTCCAAATATCATTGTTCTCTCCCTCTAAACTTTCCTGAAGTCTTATTATGGCACTTATTATCTGTCATGTTCATCTAACATATGACATAGACTATCTCATATTGTTATTTTTACATGTCTACTTTCCCCCGCTATCTCAGGACCTGAGACCATGTCTAGTAGCACCTATCTAGTAGCTACCATCTACCAGTAGCCCCATCTACTCATACTGGAAAACACAGCAGAGCTTAAAAATATATCATGATTTGAGGAGTTAAAAAAAAAATCTCAAGATTGACTTATGCATTTTTTATTTGCTGAGTGTTCAATTATGGTATTTAATAAAAGGAACAACTTACAATGAAGCAATCATACAAATAATAATCTATGAAAAGTCCTAAGAGGAGTCTGTGGTGGGCACGTGGCAAGATCAGATATATCTTCCCTGAGGAAGTATAAAACCAAACTGATTTGTTGTTTCAGCTTTCATTCAACTTTAGACACTCAGGTAAAGTTTCTCTTCATTTGCAAGTACAAGTATGAAATGAGTGACATTGATTTTTTTTTAATCACTGGGAAAAAATTGTAAGTAATGTTGGGCTAAATATATTGGGCTAAATGGCTCTCAGTTTGTAACATGAATACATTATACGTATTCCCCAGGCCATTATTTTCTTATCTGCAAAATGAATAATGATTGCCTAGCATGCTGCAGTCCATGCAGTCACAAAGCATCAGACACGACTTAGCGACTGAACAACAAGCTCAGCATCTATTTCTGCCTTTCAGAAGGAAGCCCAGTTTTATTCAGTTGACCATCCAACACCACATGACTCAGAGGAGGTAGATATTCCCAGCTCCAAAGATGACCAGGATCCCTCTGTACCAATGTAACTGGTATGTAAGGTATGTAAGATGGAATTCTACATCTCTGGCCTGTGGCCCAACCAAGAAATGAGAGGCCTTCTGCTAAGAAGCAACTGGGAAAGGGTTACTTCCTCCTGAAAAGAGAAAAGTAAGAAAGTAATGGTGTCACAGGTCCCTCTGAATTCTAGGGACTTGGGCCATTGGCAGCTACCTCGCTGCCAATCTGAACAGGAAACCAGCACTGGGCAGAATCAAATCAAAACTGGAGAGCTTCAGGGGCACTGTCATATCACACCAGGGGTATAGCCTACTTCAGAAATTTTTTCTGTGAGATAATAAACACTGTTGTGTAAGCCAGTTGGAGACAGTTTAAGGCAGGCTTTTCTGTGACCTGCAGCCAAAAGCATCCTGACTGATACCTGACAGATCCTAGACTACATAAGTCCTTGTGGTTCTAGAATTTTGTGTTTTTGATTAATTGAGAGAGTATCACTGAAACACTACTCCCATATGGAAAGTAGACAGCTAGTGGGGAGTTGTGTATGATATAGGGAGCTCAACCCAGTGCTCTGTGACAGCATAGAGGGGTGTGATGGGCTAGAGGTGACAGGGAAGTTCAACAGGGAGGGGGATATATGTGTACTTACACTATCATATGGCAGAAACCAACATAGCATGGTAATGCAATTTTCCTCCAATTAAAAATTTTTTTAATTGAAAATAAAATTTTATGTTCTTGAATACTTACATTTTCTCTTTTGGTATAAAGATACAAGCTATGAAATCAATTGCTCTAACCTAGAAATTGATATTTCTTAATATTAATACAAGCTCCCCTTGTAGCTCAGTCAGCATGAGACATGGGTTAAATCCCTGGGTTGGGAAGACCCCCTGGAGCAGGAACTGGCAACCCACTCCAGTATCCTTGCCTGGAAAATCTCATGGACAGAGGAGCCTGGTGGGCTGCAGTCCATGGGGTCACAAAGAGTTGGGCACAATTGAGCGACTGACAGTTACTTACTTACCTAGAAATTAATATATTCACTTCCAAGTGAAGTGAATGAATTAGTTTCTCTTTCTCAGTCACAAATATGTGAAGATTGAATTCTACTATTTATTTCTATTTTAAAATTCTGCCTGTTTATATACATTATTATCATTGCTTATACTTGGCACTCAATGCTGATTTATTTGAACGTAAACCATTAAGACATGGTGAAAGATCACTCCATTTTTTAAAAAACTTTATCATGTTCTTATCTTAAAATCATCACCTGAAACTGTGGGTTGCAAAAACAAAATATTACTCGAACTTCAACTCACCACATGGATGTTATTATTGAAGGAATTCGATCCTGAATTACATTTCCCTAAGAAAAGTTATGATCAACCTAGATAGCATATTCAAAATCAGAGACATTACTTTGCCGACTAAGGTCCGTCTAAGTCAAGGCTATGGTTTTTCCTGTGGTCATGTATGGATGTGAGAGTTGGACTGTGAAGAAGGCTTAGTGCTGAAGAATTGATGCTTTTGAACTGTGGTGTTGGAGAAGACTCTTGAGAATCCCTTGGACTGCAAGGAGATCCAACCTGTCCATTCTGAAGGAGATCGGCCCTGGGATTTCTTTGGAAGGAATGATGCTAAAGCTGAAACTCCAGTACTTTGGCCACCTCATGCAAAGAGTTGACTCACTGGAAAAGACTCTGATGCTGGGAGGGATTGGGGGCAGGAGGAGAAGGGGACGACAGAGGATGGATGGCATCACAGATTCGATGGATGTGAATGTGAGTGAACTCTGGGAGTTGGTGATGGACAGGGAGGCCTGGCGTGGTGTGATTCATGGGGTTGCAAAGAGTCGGACACGACTGAGCAACTGAACTGAACTCAAGTCCATCAAAAGGAACAGAATTGAAGTGTCTCCCATAGTATTAATCTGAGCCAAAGAATGTGCCATCAGTCTACATTCTGATTGTTTCCTGTAACTCAGAGCTTCCCTGGTAGCTCAGACGATGAAACCCACCTGCAGTGTGGGAGACCTGGGTTCCTTCCCTGGGTCAGGAAGATCCCCTGGAGGAGAGCATGGCAACCCACTCTAGTATTCTCGCCTGGATAATCCCATGGACAGAGGAGCCTGGCGGGCTACTGTCCATGGGGTCACAAAGAGATGGACATGACTGAATCACTAAGCACAAGGTAAAACAAATTTAGTTTCAACGAGAAGTTCAGCTTTTTATCTAAGTCATATCTTTAAAGATATTTTCAGTCTAAATAAATGAATGAAATAAGAATAAAGAAATAAATGACAACTTGTTATCAACTTTACAAAATACCTAAAATCACTATGAATACAAATTAACTTATCCCAGGGCAGTCCGGTACTTTAGCTCAATTAACTATACATTTAAATTTCCTAAGGAAAAGCAGTGAATTAATTAATTTGCATTGAATAGTTTTATACTGGTATGTACGGTGCTTTTATTGTTTTTTTTTTCTTTAATTAATTTTTATTTTTTAGTTTGTTTTGCTTTACAATACTGTATTCATTTTGCTATACATTGACATGAATCAGCCACGAGTGTACATGAACTCCCAATCCCGACCCCCACCTCCGCCAACCCGCCCCACACCCTCTCTCTAGATCATCCCTGTGCATCAGTCCCAAGCATCCTGCATCCTGCATCAAACCTGGACTGGCGATCGTTTCACTTAGGATATCATACATGTTACACTGCCACTCTGCCAACCCATCCCACCCTCTCCCTCTCCTACAGAGTCCAAAAGGCCGTTCTATACATCTGTGTCTCTTTTGCTGTCTTGCGTACAGGTTTATCATTACCATCATTCTAAATTCCATATATATGTGTAAGTATACTGTATTGGTGTTTTTCTTTCTGGCTTACTTCACTCTGTATAATCGGCTCCAGCGTCATCCACATGCTGGGAGGGATTGGGGGCAGGAGGAGAAAGGGACGACCGAGGATGAGATTGCTGGATGGCATCACAGACTCGATGGATGTGAGTCTGAGTGAACTCCGGGAATTGGTGATGGACAGGGAGGCATGGCGTACTGCGATTCATGGGGTCGCAAAGAGTTGGACACGACTGCGCGACTGAACCGACTGAACTGAACTGCATGTCACCTAACAAAACAGTGTTAGTTATACTTGTGTTGTATGTCACTTTCCTCATATATATTTATCACTAGAATATGAACATGATAGTTTCATGATGTGTCCCTCCTGGTCACCAAGAATGATGCCCCTCCGCCCCAGCCACTGTGTAAATATTAGAAACATCTCCTCCCAGGCTGCCTGCACCCACTTCTCTCTGAGCCTCTCTCATCTGTGTGTCCAGTCTCAGTACTCTCTCCATGTGCCCTTGGAAGCAGGAAGGGGGAGAGCAGCCACTGGCATGTCCCCTAGGCAAAGAGAACCAGAGTGGGACACTGTGAAACCATTAGTTGTTATTTCCATGTCTTCAAAGAGCTCTGGCACCACAGTCCTTTATGTCTCATGATGGAACAAATAGCTCCGGGTCACTCACTTGAGAACCTGAATAAATAAACAATCGGCCAAGCAGAGGTATAGAATTGGTATAGAATTGAAAGACTCAAGAAGCAGTTTTCCTTAATAGGTTAACCAGGGGTATCCTCTACTGGGCATTAAGGAAGTCTCCTTTATGTACAGTTGGGAAGGTCCCCTGGAGTCAGAAATGGCAACCCACTCCAGAATTTTTGCCTAGACACCAAGAATGATGCCCCTCCACCCCAGCCACTGTGTAAATATTAGAAACATCCCCTCCCAGGCTGCCTGCACCCACTTCTCTCTGAGCCTCTCTCATCTGTGTGTCCAGTCTCAATGCCCTCTCCATGTGCCCTTGGAAGCAGGAAGGGGGAGAGCAGCCACTGGCATGTCCCTTAGGCAAAGAGAACCAGATGGGACACTGTGAAACCATTAGTTGTTATTTCCAGGTCTTCAAAGAGCTCTGGCACCACAGTCCTTTATGTCTCATGATGGAACAAATAGCTCCAGGTCGTTCACCTGAGAACCTGAATAAATAAACAATCAGCCAGGGAGAGGTATAGAATTGGTATAGAATTTAAAGACTCAAGAAGCAGTTTTCCTTACTAGGTTAACCAGGGGTATCCTCTACTGGGCATTAAGGAAGTCTCCTTTATGTACAGTTGGGAAGGTCCCTTGGAGTCAGAAATGGCAACCCACTCCAGAATTTTTGCCTAGAGAATCCCATGGACAGAGGGGCCTGATGGGCTACAGTCCATGGGGTCCCAAAATGTCAGACATGACTGAGTGACTACTGTTTAATACTAGAAAGAAATTAAGTGAGAAGCAAAGTGCTAGAAAAGAAGTTATTTACTAGAGTAGGATACTTGGAAGGTTCACAAGCACTGTGTTGCCCAAATTGGTATAGAATTTAAAGACTCAAGAAGCAGTTTTCCTTAATAGGTTAACCAGGGGTATCCTCTACTGGGCATTAAGGAAGTCTCCTTTATGTACAGTTGGGAAGGTCCCCTGGAGTCAGAAATGGCAACCCACTCCAGAAATTTTGCCTAGAGAATCCCATGGACAGAGGGGCCTGATGGGCTACAGTCCATGGGCTCCCAAAAAGTCAGACATGACTGAGTGACTACTGTTTAATACTAGAAAGAAATTAAATGAGAAGCAAAGTGCTAGAAAAGAAGTTATTTACTAGAGTAGGATACTTGGAAGGTTCACAAGCACTGTGTTTCCCTAAGTACTCAGTTATTATTTCACAATCAGAGGATGAGGGGAAGGGGGGAAATATCCTCTTTTTCTTTAGTAGACAGTACGTTTCCATCATCAGTGCCTGCCTCAGGTAGGGCAGGGAAGTTTGCTTGTGAGGTTAGCACTGTATATGGTCAGGCTAGGGCTATCATAGTTCAGTTCAGTTCAGTTGTTCAGTCTTATTCGATATTTGCAACCCCATGGACTGCAGCACACTAGACTTCCCTGTCATATTACTAGGGAGAAATATTTTCTGGTCTCAGTACAATGGAGGTATTTCATTTTGAAAAGTCACTTTTCCATAAGTGAATGTGTTTTGGATGCACAGAACCTGTTTTGGAGAGTCATTAACTTGATGACCACTGGGCAGGTTAGGTCTTGTTTTCTGCTCTTTTTTGTTGTTTGGGGGCACATTCTGGAAAGAACATGTCTTAGGGGCTGAAGAACATGTTTTGGGGGTTATTAACTCATGGAGTTCATTAGGCATGATGTAACTCTCATGCCACTACTGTTTTATTGTTTTGGGCCATGTCTCATGTGTCTATTGCATGGTTTTGTTGCTAAGCAAGTTAGCTTGATTTAAGCAAGGCAAGCTATCTTTGCGCCGGTACCATACTGTCTTGAAGACTGTGGCTTTGTAGTAAAGCCTGAAGTCAGGCATGCTTGTATATTTTTGAGATTAGTTGTTTGTCAGTTGTTTCATTTGCTATTATTTTCTCCCATTCAGAAGGCTGTCTTTTCACCTTGCTTATAGTTTCCTTTGTTGTGCAGAAGCTTTTAATTTTAATTAGATCCCATTTGTTTATTTTTGCTTTAATTTCCAGTATTCTGGGAGGTGGATCATAGAGGATCCTGCTGTGATTTATGTCAGAGAGTGTTTTGCCTATGTTCTCCTCTAAGAGTTTTATAGTTTCTTGTCTTACATTTAGATCTTTAATCCATTTTGAGTTTATTTTTGTGTATGGTGTTAGAAAGTGATCTAGTTTCATTCTTTTACAAGTGGTTGACCAGTTTTCCCAGCACCACTTGTTAAAAAGATTGTCTTTAATCCACTGTATATTCTTGCCTCCTTTGTCGAAGATAAGCTGCCCATAGGTGTGTGGATTTATCTCTGGGCTTTCTATTTTGTTCCATTGATCTATATTTCTGTCTTTGTGCCAGTACCATACTGTCTTGATGACAGTGGCTTTGTAGTAAAGCCTGAAGTCAGGCAGGTTGATTCCTCCAGTTCCATTCTTCTTTCTCAAGATGGCTTTGGCTGTTTGAGGTTTTTTGTGTTTCCATACAAATTGTGAAATTATTTGTTCTAGCTCTGTGAAAAACACCACTGGTATCTTGATAGGAATTGCATTGAATCTGTAGATTGCTTTGGGTAATATACTCATTTTCACTATATTGATTCTTCCGATCCATGAACATGGTATGTTTCTCCATCTATTAGTGTCCTCTTTGATTTCTTTCATCAGTGTTTTATAATTTTCTATATATAGGTCTTTAGTTTCTTTAGGTAGGTAGGTTTTCTTAATTGATAATTACAAAATCACTTTTTTTAGATTGGCTTATTTCCTCTTACAGAACTGCCTGATGAAAAAGTTGAATAGAATGGTCAATCGGCTCTCCATAGGAGCCTTTGGATTAGACTGGGATTATTTAGTATATGGTTTAACAATTCTCCTTGTCAAAGCAATTATTACAAAAATTTTTTTTGCATAATTTCTTACAAAATATAAACATCAGATATTATTATGATTGAGACATATAAATTAAAATATTTTATGATGGTGGTTTAGTTAACTCGTGTCCAATTCTGCGACCCCAAGGACTGTAGCTAGCCAGGTTCCTCTGTCCATGAGATTTCCCAGGCAAGAATACTAATTTGTTGCTATTTCCTAATTTCTGGGTCAGAAAGATCTTCTAGAGAAGAGAATGACAACCCACACCAGCAGTATTCTTGCCTGGAGAATCCCATGGACAGAGGAACCTGGCAGGCTACAGTCCGTGGGGTCGCAAAAAGTCAGATACAAATGAGCGATCAACAATACACTATATTACTACCCTCCTCCA
The DNA here is from genome assembly GCA_006408695.1 of Aepyceros melampus. Lineage (NCBI taxonomy): Eukaryota > Metazoa > Chordata > Mammalia > Artiodactyla > Bovidae > Aepyceros > Aepyceros melampus. Next base: position 205,634 of record SJXQ01005529.1, on the reverse strand, counting down.
GGGGATCTTCCCAACCCAGGGTTAAACTCTTGTCTCTCCATTGCAGGCAGTCTCTTACACTGCAGGCGGATTATTTACTGCAACCAGGGAAGCTCATTAGGTGCTCTTAAAAAAAAAAACAAAACACTTTTTCCTAGAAAAATTATGTTTAAATACTTATGAACTAGCAAAGAACCTTACTGTAAGTCAGAAGAAACTCTCAGAAAAATTAGTCACTGCTCAACCACAGAATTTCTTTGAATGATTTATTCAAATCTAAATAGTAAGATCTTGAATGTGGTACACAGAACACACAGGTTTGATCTTTACATTGCTTTCATTTCCAACTGCTGCTCAGTTGGAACATTAAAAGTTCATGAGGATGAACTGTCAGATTGATCCATAATGATCATGGTTTGTGCTGCCCTTTCAAAAACATGACAAAATTTCTCCTCCAAGTTGTCTGATTTGCAGCACAGAAACAATACGCAATTATTGATATCATAGAATCCTTCGGAGATTCAAATCTTTTGATGCATAATGATCTGAAAATTTAAGTCCCTGTGACAAAATGCATTTTGCATTTACAAAGATTAAAGGGAGGTGAAGCACTAAAGTCTTTCCACTCTGATGGGGATGTTTGAGCTGCCTCCACACCTCTTGATGATAATGAGTGGAAGCAATGGTTTTGAATGCTTCAAAGCAAACATGAAGTACAATACAGCAGACAAAAGTCCTCTCTGTCTCTGACCAACCTTGGCTTCTCTGAGACTCACTGATAGGGTTCAGAAGGCAGAATTTGCACATAATTGGCTTGGAGATGAATGAAATATGCAACATCCAACCCAGAGGTTAAATAAAATTCTTTGATCTCAGAATCAGACTGGACACCTGGTGGTAAAAAGAGAGGTCTATTGGGGAAAAAAAGATGAGCTCTTTATCCCATCACAAATTAAGCTCAGGTAAGGGAAATGTGATAATCTAATAAAATGGCTCCACTTGAATTTCATCAGCATACACGATTTATAAGGAATAAAACTATTCCTTAGTATTCTAGCCACTGGGAACATTTAGTGAAAGAGTTAGTTCTTCCTTTTCACATAATGGTGGTCTGAAAAAGTGTATTACCTTCTGAAATGTTGGACTTGCCACTCTACCTCTTTTTTTTCCATCAGCAGTATGGTGCCATGCTTTATACAAGTCTAAATGAAGGAAATACTTTACTTATTTCTAAAGCTTCTCTGCTTTGCCATATTAATGCTTGTACATTCTCTTTAGAAACCTAGAAGCAGAAGTGTTTTGTAAGCTAAATTGGCCAAAACAATATGTATGGGGGACATATACATGTTGGTATTTCTATCATTTTTCTATATGTCTAGAAAAATGACTGCCAGTGGTTTTAACCAGGAGGGGGTTCTCACTGGTGGGTTGGCTGGTCATCACACATGGTTCATATCTTGCCAGATCCCTCTCATTTGTTCAAGATCATTCTCCTCCTCTGTCTTCTAGCTGCTTCCGGTCCAAACAGTACCAGCTGCCAGTCTTTTTAAAATTGCATTTGTCTACTTCTTGGCCGTGCTGGGTCTTCGCTGCTGCACAGGCCTTCCTCTAGTTGCAGTTTGCAGGCCTCTCGCTGCGGCGTCTTCTCTTGTTGCAGAGCATCGGCTCTAGGGCATGTGGGTTCCATAGTTGCCAAAGAGGGCTCAGTAGTTGTAGTTCCCAGGCTGTAAAGCACAGGCTCAGTAGCTGTGGCCTACTATGACTTACTTGCTCCATGGCATGCGGGATCTTCCTGAATCAGGGATAAAACCTATGCCTCCTACATTGGCAGGCAGATTTTCTATCACTGTGCTCCGAGGGAAGCCCAGCTGCCATTTTTGAGCTTCAACTTCTAGATATTACACTGGGAATTTCATTCTGCTTTCTCTTCTGCCTTCAGCATAACATTACAGTGCCTTAACTCCCATTTAAAGGATAAAAAACTTGAAATTCATAAATGCTCACCATTAAGTAGCCAATAAGTGGTCAGACTAGATTTGATTCCAAATTCCATGTTTCTCTGACTACTCTACACTGGCAAAAAATATTAAATTTTACAAATGGCCATGGAAGGAGTTGAAAGGAGAGTAATTAAACTCATCACTTCATGAAAAAAAAGGAACTGCTAGAACTTATTGAGAGTTATGATTTTTCTTTTGCTTTATCATCACTCTAATCATTTAAGAAGGGCCTATATTCAAACAGATATAGAGTTGATCTGTATCTGGAGAATTTAACATATTTTACAAAATATTTTTCTGTTAACATGACCTTCACTCTCCATTTATAAGAAGCATGATTTTTATATGTGTATTTAAAAAGCAACACAGTGCATTTGATAGGCATTCATCAATGTATTGCTATTTATTTAGAGTAAAAACATTGCTAAAATCAATTAAGTTTATTCAATACACCAAAAGTATTTTCACCTGAAGACTTGCAATTCCAAGTCTATAAAATAACAAGCATTCAGGTTCTAGGCTTCCTTTTTTTTTTTTTTTTGCTTCTCTTATCTATGGGATTTGGTGTGCCATATATGGCCTGCTCTGACATAGCTTTTGAATTTTCCTCAAAAAAGAAAACACACACACACACACAAAAAATAACCTACACTTTCATCACGCTTATATGTAATCATACAATATATGTTATTGCCTGAGTCTTCATTATTAATAGTAGCAGTAAACTATGACTGCAGCAACACTCATTCTTATAACCCACAGCTAGCCATCAGCATCTGGTAACTGAAAAGCTCAAAATCTGGGAGAAACATTTGCATTTGTGAACCACACATTCTGAGTAGAATTATTTTCAAGTATTTAAGAGCCAGAGGTTAATTCTGAACAGAATTAAATGTGCACATTTTCTGAAGGACACTCATTAAGTACTATGCTTTATGTTTCCAAGAAGTGAACACCTAAGAAATTAATGGGGCAAAAACCATTAGGCATAAAAGAAAATGGCAATATTTTAATTTTTTCTGTGTCCCTAAAGATATTTTTTTCCATATAGTTTGACTCTACTTAATTACTAATCAATCACCCCTAATAGGAGAGTCCTAAATGACCTGGACTAAAAGTTTTAGATTTAAAACATGCAAATATAAAAGAATGCTGTACACTTCGGCTGGGAGCTTAGCAGATGTAATTAGCTGGTCATCCAAATGGAAATGAATCACACACATCCTTCCAAGTGGTATAATTTTTGTAGGCCAATTTATAACCACAAAAGTTCATAGCTGATAAAATACTTTTAGGAGGATCAATACCTAATAGAGGCAAAGCAATCCAAAGCAAAGAACTGACTCATTGTTAAAGACCCTGATGTTGAGAAAAACTGAAGTCAGGAGGAGAAGGGGACAAGAGAGGATGAGACGGTTGGATGGCATCACCAACTCGATGGAAATGAGTTTGAGTAAGCTCTGGGAATTGGTGATTGACAGGGAAGCCTGGCATGCTGCAGTCCGTGGGGTCACAAAAGTTGGACACGACTGAGTGACTGAACTGAACTGAATCCAAAAATTCCTGCCAAATTTTAATGTGATTATGCCAGGGCAAAGATGCAACCTGCAGATGACCCTGCCAAGTTATGAAATAGGTGCCTGGTCTGCCTTGGGGGGGAATGAAATATAACTCTATATTGAAGCATACAAAGCAAGCAATTTAAAGTTGTCCCCATTTCCAAATTACATGCTGTTGTTGTTCAGGCATTAAGTTATGTCTGACTCTTTGTGACCCCATGAACTGCAGCACGCCAGGATTCCCTGTCCTTCACTGTCTCCCAGTGTTTGCCCAAACTCATGTCCATCGAGTCAGTGATGCCATCTAACCGTCTTATCCGCTGCTGCCTCTTTTCCTTTTGCCTTCAATCTTTCCTGGCATCAAGGTCTTTCCCAACGAGTCAGCTCTTTGCATCAGGTGGCCAAAGTACTAGAGCTTCAGCTTCAGCATCAGTCCTTGCAATGAACATTCAGGGTTGATTTCCTTTAGGATTGACTGGTTTGATCTCCCTACAGTTCAAGAATCTTCTCCAGCACCACAGTTCAAAAACATCAATTCTTCAGCATTCAGCCTTCTTTATGGTCCAACTCTCCAACCATATATGACTATTGGAAAACTATGTGGACCTTTGTCAGAAAATTACTATAACCAGCTTTAAACAACAAATACTGATTTGTGTCCCCCTTGTACTAAAAGGTGGAACACGTGGATTCAGATGTATCCATGATGCAGTCAAAAAAGGTGTCCCTTATTTAAGACATATCAGGAATTCGTTATTCAGTGCCGTCTCAGTGACCCAGTGTTCTCCGGGTCTGCTGTATGACCTCATGCTTATAGTTAACAATATCATACTATACACTTAAAACATTTGGTATGACAGTAGATTCCATGGTAAGTCTTCTTAAAATGTACAAAGAACACAAGCTACTTTGCTTTATAATGATAGCCAGGTCTACTAACTCGATTACCACTTTTTCCATACTGACAGCTGTGTCTATTATCTTGATTCTATTATCTTATTTCATGAATATGCCCAAACTCATCAAATTCTATACATTAAACATGTGCAAGCTTTGTGTATCAATACACTGCTTATATGGATGGGTCTTGAAGGTATTATGCTGAGCCAAGTAAGCCAGACAGAGAACAGAGAAATACAATATGATTTCACTTATCTGTGGAATCTAAAAAACAAAACAAACAAAATAACCTCATAGATACAGAGAAGAGATTGGTGGTTACCAGAGGGGAAGGGGTGGGAGATGGGTGAATGGGGTCAGCTTTATGGTGATGGATGGTAACTAGATTTACTGTGGTGATCACTTTGTAGTGTACAGAAATGTTCAATTATAATTTTGCACAACTTAAACATATATATTATATCCCAATTTTACGTTAATAAAAAACATTGTTAAAAACTATAATAGGAGGAAAAAGAGACATGTTGCTACAATGAGTATTTAGGAAAAGTGAAATCTGTCCAGAGGGAGAGCTGGGAGGGAATAAGCAACTATGTAAAAAGGGAGCCCAGCACCTCAGCCTTCTCATCTATAAAATGGGCATAATGATAACACATAGGCGTGTTGTGAAGATGGCAAGCGACAGGACATCCACAGAGCTCAGCACACACTTCGAGCTTCCTCCCCTCTTCTTACAACTACAATCGCAATGTAGTGAGTAAAAGGTCTTGAAAGTGAAAAGTAAAAGTGTCTCAGTCGTGTCTAACTCTTTGGGATCCTAAGGACTGTAGCATGCCAGGCTCCTCTGTCCATGGCAAGAATATTGGAGTGGGTAGCCATTCCCTTCTCCAAGGGATCTTCCCAACACAAGGACGGAACCCAGGTCTCCTGCACTGCAGGCGGACTCTCCACCATCTGAACCACCAGGAAACAGCCTTAAATGACCTGCCAAATGAGATGCATTTCCCACCCTTTCACGATCCACTCTTGAAGTTCTACTCTGTCTCAGATGCAGTTTTGCAGTCACTTTTCACAAACGGAAAGGCAGAGCACTTCTATAAGCTGAGAAATGTATAAACTTCCAGAGAGAAGGAAAAGTATGTTCTTGATTACCCTGTTAAAGAAACTCCTGCAAACCTCCTTGCCCCTGTAGTAAGCAGTGAGAAAACAGCTGCTAAGTCATCCATCACAGTCCAAGACTGCTTTAAGGGAGTCACTGATTTCCAGGAGAGGCCTCTGCCTTTCCACGGTAGGTCACTCCATCACATTAACATTCACACTTCTCCACTGGTCTCAGGCACTCATTTACAGATAGCAAATGCTTCACACATAGTAGATGCTCAGCTGTCACTGTTCAATCAACACATTAATATCACTCTTTGTTAAAGGTAGTAATTTATGATATGCTGTTCCCTGTCACTAGTATAATAAACATTCACATCTTCTCATTTATTCTGTCTTCTTCAGGAACAAAAATTGCTTTGCAAATAAAAATGGAAAATCTGACACTTATTAGAATCCAAGGCACCATCTAGAAATATGTCTGGATAAAAAACAGCAATTAAATGGTACTTTACCTTACATAGTCATTAGGCACAACAATCATACACAGAAAATAAGAAATGACAGTTTCTGGGTTTATATTTTCAATACATTTTTGAAAAAGATAATTCAATTTGCTTGTAAAAAGGATTTTGCTTAAAAAAAAAAAAAAGAAGACCAGAGATATAGGAGAGAAGAGAATGTCATCAGAGCAAAACAATGAAACGTGCAAGACAGGATCTATGTGGGCCCCCAGTTGTCCGTTCACTCCTGTATCCATTTATTCAGCAAATCTAGCAAGGCTCCATTGTACTGGGGCCAGAGGATTTGGGAGTAAACTCATTAAACAAAATTCTGCCCACAAGGTATTAACTTCCATTAAAAAAGCAAACAAGTTTTGCTGTGTATATTCAATTGTCAAGGGTATACAGTTCAGGAGATATTTATTTAAATATAACATCTCACTGAAAATAATATTGACTCTTTGTCCCTTGAATATTTTCTTCTTCTCACAGACATGTGAAGAAAACCAAGAAACATGTTTTGTCCATGTTATTCCTTAATCTGCTGTTTTTCTTTATTTTCAGATTTAACATAGATAGCTAAGTTTCTGCTTCACCATTAATTCATTTCTCTTCTCACACTTTAGAGTCTGACGTGAGAGGACTATGTTAAATTAAACTATGTTAGTTTAATAAACATAGTAATAAAAACTGTCTGTATATTTGAATCATTTCACCAATGCCCTGACAAGAATTGTATTCTAAAGCAAACTTGACAGATAGGAATAAACAAGGTCCTTCCCTGGTGGCTCAGAGGTTAAAGCGTCTGCCTGCAATGCGGGAGACCTGGGTTCGATCCCTGGGTCGGGAAGATCCCCTGGAGAAGGAAATGGCAACCCACTCCAGTACTCTTGCCTGGAGAATCCCATGGACAGAGGACCTTGGTGGGCTACAGTCCACGGGGTCTCAAAGAGTTGGACATGACTGAGCGACTTCACTTTCACTTTCACCTTCCTCTTCCTGACTTCAACTCTGCTCTCGTTCACAAGTCCTGCAGAGCATGTGAGAACCCATATCATATAATGCTCCATCTTCTTGCTGTATCACTTAATTCCCCCTAACTTTTCACCCCTTCCTTCTTATAATGATGTCTTCTTCTAGAGCCACAACATGCGGTCATAAACTGAATCCAGACAGAGACATTGCTTTTGACTCCCAAGGCTAAAAACTTTACACTGTACTTGTGGACACTATCTTAAAACTGGGAGATAGCATATAAATGTCTCAAAGTCTAGGTTCTCTTGTAAACTAGGAAAATTTGACTGTAAGGCATCAATAAAGCTTCTGAAACTTGGAATAAGTAGCAGTGATCAAGCGCTCACTAAATCACCAGCCCCCACTCCTCTCACTGATGGCTGACCTTGAGGTCAAGGGTACCAGTTATCATTTATTGTCACACTTGTACTGCTGATTTTCCTCTCTCAGTATCTGTCAACAAAGTAGAAAATGATAGATTAACCAGGTCAACCTTTTTCTTTTTTAGTGCCAGGAGTTAGCAAACTTTTCCTGTGAAGGGCTAAGCAGGAAAATATTTTACACTTTACCAGCCATATTGTGTGTATTACAACTGATCAACTCTGCAGCCACAGTGCACCATGAAAGCAGTCACAGGCAAGAGGAAAATGAATGGGCCTGTGTTCAAATAAAACTTTATTTACAAAAACAGGCAGTTGGCTAAATTTGAGTTGTAGTTTGCTTTATGCTATCAGATATCTAGGCATGTGACCTTTGCTCTAGCCTTTTCAGCTTTAATGTCCATTAAAAAAAAAAAAACAACACTTTTTTTTTTCTGTCACTGTGGACTTTCTTTTGTTAATGTTGACACTTATTTCAAAATAGTCATTAAAAGATACTGTCAGATGTATATATTAATTTTCTGTGCCAGAGAAAGTCAGCCCTCCCTGGGGAACGCACAAGGGTTGTTGATCTTAAGACCAGTGGGAAAGTAGGTACATGGCTATGAATTTGCTGTTTCCTTCCTCAGCATCTTTTATGCTTTCCTCCAGCCTGATAAAATAATGCACTCTGACACCAATTTACTGTCTGAGCTGTAGTTGTCCTCCACTGCCCCATTCATGAATTATTTGTGCCAGTCATTCTAGACTGCCTGATATTTTCCAAGTCAAACTCTTCCCTTCTGCTTTCCATTGCTTTGATTCAGCTTCCTACTGCCTAGTACAGGTGCTTAGTTTATGGAGAATCTAATTCTACACAGATCTCTAGGACTTACTGAAATCATATACTCCTCTTAAGCCCATCCTGAATTTCAGCCATTTATTTAATGTCCTCAGTGCTTAGTGCTTTTTAGGCATGGCAGCAGCACATTACGAGGCTATATTATATGAAACTGCCACTTTTTAGGCCAACAATGGCCGGACATTGGAAAGCTAATATATCCTGCTTAATGCTGTATAAGGAGAAGTCAGTGGCACCCTACTCCAGTACTCTCGCCTGGAAAATCCCATGGGCGGAGGAGCCTGGTAGGCTGCAGTCCATGGGGTTGCTAAGAGTCGGACACAATTGAGAGTCTTCACTTTCACTTTTCACCTTCGGGCACTGGAGAAGGAAATGGCAACCACTCCAGTGTTCTTCCTGGAGAATCCCAGGGACGGGGGAGCCTGGTGGGCTGCTGTCTATGGGGTCGCACCGAGTCGGACACGACTGAAGCGACTTAGCAGCAGCAGCAGCAATGCTATATAAACAGACAGGTCCACTTCACTTCTTAAAGGCAGGGCTGACTCTTCTTGATGTTACTCTCTGGGTATGTAACCCAATACCTTGCTGAGAGGAGAGGAACCAGTACTGTTGAATTGACTTGCTGAACTTAAAAAGCCTCAGCATTCACAGAGGAATAAAGATGATGTGCACACCTCTAAATTACTTTGAACTACTATTACAAGGACAGCCTTAATTCCTGACCTAGATGACTTAAATTTCTAAAAATAGTACCCAGGGGAGAAAAGGGGGCAGAGGTGTAGCTGAAAGATGCACTGGCACTTTCTCAGGTGCTGACTTTCTGCTATATTCACCGGGGAGTAGAGGCCCAGGTGATGTTATTATGATTATGTCAATTGCAACCAGAAAAACTGTGAAAATTCCATGGCCCCAGAAACTCCCTGTATTCAGCGTATAAAATTCTAATGGGAAGCCCACATGAAATGTGTGAAGCTTTATTGGCTCTTATACCCTTAAGTTCTTCTTTTCAATGTGAAAAGAAAAAAGAAATCTGTTAGCAATCCAGGCTTTGCCACATTCCTGTTGCTAAGCAAAGGGAAGCTAAGGAGACAAGGAAAGCTGAAGGTCTGTGGATGGGGGAGTAAAATTCTAATCACCTCTCAGCGTTCTGCTTGCCTGTCTTGGCGGGGGAGGGAAGGCGGCAGTCTAAATTGGTGTCCAAAGGCTCCAGAATGGGTCCCAGTGTTCACAAAGGAAGTTGCTTTCACTGTGAAGTGTGCAGTTAAAAAGATATGATCTCAGTTGTAGAAAAGAAATGACAAGGTGACTTCAAGCCGCCTTGATGAGCTCTTGGACATTTTTTTCAACAAGTGGTTATAAAACAGTGACATAATAGAAAAATTATGTCCAATCAAATATCAATTTCTGGTAAAAGAAGGGTAACATCATCTTTTATCTTCAGAAAGTTTTCATGACAAATGTGCTACAATGTAAAGTCATTTATTTTTTCAGTAATTGAAATATCAGTTGAGTTCAGCTACTCAGTCATGTCTGACTCTTTGCAACCCCATGGACTGCAACAACCAGGCTTCCCTGTCCATCACCAACTCCCAGAGCTTGCTCAAACTCATGTCCTTTGAGTCAGTGGTGCCATCCAACCATCTCATCCTCTGTTGTCCCCTTCTCCTCCCACCTTCAATCTTTTCCAGCATCAAGGTCTTTTCCAATGAGTAAGTTCTTCACATCAAGTGGCCAAAGTATTGGAATTTCAGCTTCAGCATCAGTCCTTCCAATGAATATTCAGGACTGATCTCCTTTAGGATGGACTGGTTGGATCTCCTTGCAGTCCAAGGGACTCTCAAGCGTCTTCTCCAACACCACAGTTTCAAAAGCATCAATTCTTTGGTGCTCAGCTTTTTTTATGGTCCCACTCTCACATCCATACATGACTACTGGAAAAACAATAGCTTTGACTAGATGGACCTTGGTTGGCAAAGTAATGTCTCTGCTTTTTAATATGCTGTCTAGGTTGGTCATAGCTTTTCTTTCAAGGAGTAAGCGTCTTTTAATTTCATGGCTGCAGTCACCATCTGCAGTGGTTTTGGAGCCCAAGAAAACAAATTCTGTCACTGTTTCCATTGTTTTTCCATCTATTTACTATGAAGTGATGGGACCAGATGCCAAGACCTTGGTTTTCTAAATGTTGACTCTTAAGACAGCTTTTTCACTCTCCTCTTTCACTTTCTTCAAGAGGATCTTTAGTTCCTCTTCGCTTTCTGCCATAAGAGTGGTGTCAACTGCATATCTGAAGTTATTGATATTTCTCCCTGAAATTTTGATTCCAGCTTGTGCTTCATCCAGCCCAGCATATCACATGATGTACTCTGCATATAATTTAAATAAGCAGGGTGACAATATACAGCCTTGAAGTACTCCTTTCCCAATTTGGAGCCAGTCTGTTATTATGTGTCCAGTTCTAACTGCTGCTTCTTGACTTGCATACAGATTTCTCTGAACATAGGTAAGTTTAAAACCAACGAAAGAGTAAGGGAAACTTATAGTGTTTCAACCCCAGAAGGGTCCTTTAGGACATCTTGAAGTAAAAGAAATTAAAATAGGCCTTTTGATTCTTTGAAACAGAGACCCGCCACAGCAAGGGGAATGGGCAGAGAGATGGAGGGTAAGGGAGACAGGCAGATAGAGACAACAAACCCTCTCTGAGTAACCTATAAATAAATATCATCTATTTTGCATATCCTGAACTCAGGAAGGAGATTAAAATTTCAGTCTACCTGTAAGATTCACGTTGGCGATATAAATAGTGAAAATGGAAGAAAAAAGGGAATGTTCCTAGGTCCAATTAAAATGGTTTGTTTTCTTCATTTCAGTCTGACATATAAAACATTGAAAGTCTCATTAAATTTGCTAACAAGTCTTGATTAGCCCCATAAGTATTATTTGTTAAACAAGTACCTATGACACATTCTACAATTACTTAGTTTGCTCTTTTCAGGGTAATTTTTACCAAGTGTGTATTAGTGTGCCCTCAAATAAGAAAAACATCCCTTGAATACTGGCCCAAGAAAGATGTGACTGTTTAAATAAATGCTTGCAAAACTTACATTTGTTTGGGAACAATTATGTATATCTTGATGGCCTGTGTTTTCAGAATAATTTATTTACCAAAGCAGAAAGAAAACCTTTAAAATTTACCAGGAAGATAGGAGAGGCTAACACAAGAATTCAGACAGCAGTCTCCTCCAAAGGCAATCTTATCATTACTTCCCCAGGAGCCCTATCTATTGATATCTACCACTTAATTAGCATTTTGAAGCCCATCCAAGTCCATTCAAGTAATAGCATCAGGCTCTGATTTCTCCTTGTTCACAGGTGTATCAGAAGACATGCTGCCAAATGCTCACAGGCATGATGGGGACCGAAACTGCCCTTGCCACGATGATAGAACATCAGGAAAGATCTGACTAATTAAGGACTTCACAAGCAATAAATCAAGGACAGGAAATAGCTGATAAGCAGAGGAGCACAAGACTTCTACCGGTCCCCGCACAGACAATGAGTCCAGGGAGGAGGAAATACATGGCAGAGTGGGTAAGTGTCTGCAGGAAACAGGGCAGGGACCAATAAGCAGGCCAAATGCAATGCAAGGAAAAAGTAATCCAAAGCTCTCGCTGGGGCAGGAGCCTTCTGCTTGCTGCCATGGCTTCAGTGTGGGTTCCATGGTCTGACCTTTATCCTCAGCATCTCAGACTAGTGGGGAGACTGTACTACCCCTTATTAGTTCCCTTAAAATGTGTCTGCTTGTCATCCCTTTATTAAATTCAGCTTAAATTGCCCTGCTTAAGTCTGCTCTTTGTTCCCTGGGGAGTCCCTTACTGACCCTCCATCCAAGTTATGAATGAAAGTGAAAGTGAAGTCGCTCAGTTGTGTCCGACTCTTCGTGACCCCATGGACTATATCCTACCAGGCTCCTCTGTCCATGGAATTTGAATGAAAGGATCACCATATCCACACCACAGTAAAGAATCTACACTCGACAACCGGAAGCCTCCCTTCTGACTCACCGCTACCAGTTCACTGGCATTTCCAAGTCCATCTCAATGTATTAGCATCATGTCCATGGACTTCTTATTCAACAAGTGTGTTACTGAAGACCTGGTCAAATACTCAGAGAAAAGCAGCATACGAGATGAGGGCTATGGTACGCATGCCTGCACTGTGTTTCTAGCCTCCAATCTAATTGGCTCTTTTGTAAGGCAAATAAAATTACATTAGTCTAGTCTTCCTTGGTAAATCCACAATAATTCTTAGAATCATCTCTCAGTTGTATTAATGTCTACAATGCAGAAGATACCTGTTTGAGCCCTGAGTCAGGAAGATCCCCTGGAGGAGGAAATGGCAATCTATTCCAGTATTCTTGCCTGAAAAATCCCATAGACAGAAGGCAAGCCACAGTCCATGGGGCAGCAAAGAGTGAGGCAATGCTGAGCAACAGAGCGTCTGTGCACGCGCGCGCGCGCGCGCACACACACACACACACACACACATCTGTTTTCATGAACTGATTCCAGGTTATTGCTCATGATGGGTATCAAACTACTAACCTAATTTATCTATATATCAGGTAAATAGTTTCTTTTTAAAAATCATCACCCTGGGCCAATTAATCTCTTTATTCCTCTCTCATTCTTCAAGCCCTACAAAGTAAGCAGAAATCAATATAATTTTGCATTTATCATCCTGTTATATAATTAGCTTGTGTCATGCTTGTCTTACCCCCTAGACCGAATCCTTGAGGGCAAGAGGTGTGTCTTATTCATCTTGACATCCCTGGCACTTAGCAAAATGTCAGCGTTTTACAACCACTCACAGAATTGAATCTGAAGCACCAATGTTGTGTTTTTAAATTTCCTCATATCCTTGGGCTTCAGTTTCTCTCACTAGGATTAGATCCTATCCAAATTAATATTATTTACCTCCTCTGACAGGGAAACTGTCACGTGTTGAGGGAAGACAAGTGTGACTTTTTCTAAAAGGACCTTCTGGTAGCACCATCCCTTCATCTCCTATCATCTTGTTCTCAACATAGTTATAAAGCTTTTCTTCTCGTGCAATTTCAGCCTTTGACACATTTCCTCCGGGCCTCTGACACTTGCACTGGGTTATCCGGCTCTCCTCCCAACACCACGTCCTAGTTCCTCTGTGTACTCATTAAAGCACTCTTTATCCAGTCATTGCACACAGGGACACTTCCTCTTTCCTTCCCCATCACAATACACAGCTATTATTCTATCCGAATTTCAGTCCCCAGAGCTTTCAACTTATTCAGCAGTCTTTTCATTTCAAGCCAAACTATTGTATTATCCACTGAATGTTTTTTCTTCTCTTTTGTTTCTTTCCTCTTTGGCACAGAGGGGAAAAAAACTATTTTGCGCTGGCAATGATGTGGATCGGGGGATCCAGGGTTTTGAGTGCGGCTCATGCAAGTCATGCCGTTTAGAAAACCAGCTTTGGACTATTAAACAGTTGGTTTTTAAGGGCATTTTCATGAGCTCAGACATAAATTCCTCAAGTTTGGGAAGTGCATGGGGTTGGAAGAAGGAAGAATTATTTTTCTCTGTATCTGACACTCTACAGGTTATCAGAATGGGCGTGATGTCTAAAAAGAGAGGATCTGGCAGAAAGAGCAAGAGAATTACAACTGCAACCTAAAACGACATCTGATGTGTGGATTGTGACATTCACTGTCACTTCATAGGTTTGGATTGGCAAGACGACTCTGTAAAGCTATTTATTCCAGCCTCGTGAGAAACTATGCTGGTATACTGGAAGGAGAATGGAATTCTGGTCCCACTTTTGCCACTAACTCCCTGATCTAAAGCAGAAAACTTTATCTCCCTGTTGTTCGACTACCTCCTCTAAAACAACACAAAGTGAAGTGAAGTGAAGTGAAAGTCGCTCAGTCGTGTCTGACTTTTTTGCGCCCTCATGAGCTATACAGTCCATGGAATTCTCCAGGCCAGAATACTGGAGTGGGTAGCCTTTCCCTTCTCCAGAGGATCTTCCCAACCCAGGGATCAAACCCAGGTATCCCGCATTGCAGACAGATTCTTTACCAGCTGAGCCACAAGGGAAGCGACATGAAAACAGCATGAGCTGTCCTAAACGCTTGCTAACACCTTCCCCAGCTCTGACGTTCAATGATTCCCTAAGGGAAGTCAGTAGTTAAAGGTGGTATTTTTGTGACCAGAATAATGAGCTACTTCTACACACGCCTGTGCCATGGTCATTGTCCATGGTGGGTGGGGGGTATTTCTATTTATTTTTAAAGCATTCAGCCTATGAATGAAGAACGTGGTTCTGGTATCAAATAGATTTGGATTCAGATTCTAACTGTGCCATTTACTAGCTCTGTGAACTTAGGTGAAACTTGCCTGAACCTCTATTTCTGTCTTTTTAAAATTTATTTTATTCAAGTATATTTGATTTATAATGTTGTATTAATTTCTGCTCTACAAAGTAATTCAGTCATACACACACACACACACACACACACACACATACACACACACACACACACACACATGCACACATACTATTTTTCATATTCCTTTCCACTGTAATTCATCACAGGATTTTGAATATAATTCCCTGTATACAGGTGCTGCTAAGTCCTTCAGTCGTGTCCGACTCTGTGCAAGCCCATAGACGGCAGCCCAGGAGGCTATCCCCATCCCTGGGATTCTCCAGGCAAGAACACTGGAGTGGGTTGCCATTTCCTTTTCCAATGCATGAAAGTGAAAAGCAAAGTGAAGTCGCTCAGTCGTGCCCGACTTTTTGCGACCCCATGAACTGCAGCCACCAGGCTCCTCCGTCCATGGGATTTTCCAGGCAAGAGTTCTGGAGTGGGGTGCCCTTGCCTTCTCCAAAGGACTTTACTATTTGTCCATTCTATATAAAATAGTTTGCAACTGCTAATCACAAGCTCCCCACCTTGCTTCCCCCTTGGCAACAACCAGTCTATTTTCTATGTCTGTGAGTCTGTTTCATAAATAAGCTCATTAGTGTATATTTTAGATTCCACATATACGTGATATCATATGGTATCTGTCTTTCTCTTCCTGACTTACCTTATTTAGTAAGATAGTCTCCAGGTCTAGCCATGCTCCTGCATGAACCTGTTTCTTCTTATGTAAAATCAGAATCCAAGTAATACCTTCTTTGTGAGGTTGTAGTGGAAAAAAAAAAAAAGGAAAGAAAAAACACATGTAAAGCACCCAGATTGGTGAGTGACACGTGGTAAATTCTCCATAGATGCAGCAATATTAATTAATATAGCCACAGAAGTAAGAATGACTACAGGTAGAATCGCTATAGAAGGATTACTAAGAATCTCCGATGGGCCAGACACAGAAAGACATAAACTCGTATTTTATTATTCTTTTAGAATAGCCTAATTATGGTCTACCCCAAAGCGATCATGATTCCGAATCTTCTCCTTATATCCTTAAGAGGTGCGTTCTTTCATTGTCCCAACCTTTCAGTCCTTTAAGCAGGTAGTTTCCTTCAATTTACTACCAGGGCCATTCTGGCATTTTCCATCCAGGCTATACAAAGAAACCATCTCCTAATATTCATGATGATATTTCCTTTGATATTTATCTGATCCTTCATCACCTTAAGTTATGTAAAGGTATTCTTCACTTAAATATATACTGAATGCTTGTGTGAAAACATTTTCTTACACACTGAAGAGGACATGGATTTGAAAGAGTTCCTGGCTTCAGCAGCTAGGTGGTTGTGTTAAAGGCGAATAAAACAAGGTATATTTAAGGTGCATAACACCATGAAGCTACACAGTCTACAGTGTAGGAGGGGGCATTTGAGAAGACTCTTGAAGAACCAGTGACATTTTATAAGGCATAATTAAAAGAGGAGGGCTGTTTGAAAAGAAGAAATCTCAAAAAGCAATATATAGCTATAAGAAAGCAATGTAGTAATTCAATTTGGGTGTGTTGGACTCATTAGACTAGAAAACTGACAGTCAATAAATGTTCTTACACATTGGAGCAGATGACCTGAGCTGTAAAAAGTGATATATCTGTTCAGCAGATTGAGCCCCTGTGATACGACAGGCAAGTGAGGGTCTTTCATGTATCAATGGCAACGTTTGTAATAGCATCTCATATAAAACCTGCTGAGATAGACTGGGGGCCACATGCACGGTGGCCTCAGAAACACATTCTTTACCTTCTTTAGGTCTTCAGTTACTAAGAGCCAACATTTTCTGAGAGTTTCTACCCTACAGGCATTGTGTTACATGCTTTTCAAGAACAAATAGATTAACTATCATACCAGCCTTAGGACGCAGGCACTATTATCCCACTTGACCGCAGGAGAACTGAGGCTTTTAAGTGGTAAATTACCTGCTCAAGATTTTACACCAGAAAAATCACAGAACCAGAAGTCAAATCCAAGTTGGTCTTATTTTGGAATTTCATTCTCAGACACTATGTCACAGCCCCTCTCTTAACTACTTTACAGCCCTGAAAACAACAAAACCCCTTCATTATAAAGAGGTAGGAAAAGGATGTGAGAATCTCACTTTGAGCTTCTCCTTTCTCCACAATGGACCCATCCACCCCTCATGTGTCGCCATCAAGGCATCACATTCACGCTCAGTCTCAACACAGAAGAAGGTGTAAAGATAGCTTTAAATTGGAAATGTTTTCACGCATTATCCAAATGTGCAAAAAATGCCTAATGCCTCTGTTTAGTTATTTGGCCAAGTGTGCTTTTCACAACCTCCTCACCCATACTGTTCTATAAAAGGAATATCTGGCAAGCACCAATTTGAACTTTTATGTGTACTTGTTAGTGTGATATTTAAGGTCAGAAGGTATTAAAATCGGTCCCTTGCTATTTTTTATATTTTCTTGAAAAAATCTTTCATGAAATCTGGCTTATTTCTGTATTACTTGTATATGTTCCAATATTTCCATGATTTGCTTCTGGTTTCTGGGTTACCGATGCTATTTAAGAGCTGGTTTCTTTTTGCAAGGTTAGAGAGGGTGTGAGCTGAGATTTTAGCTAAGAACACAAATTCTATTTTAAAGTATTTCCACAGAGCAGCTGGCCAAACTCCAATTTGCTAGTATGTTTATCATGCTTTCTAAAACAATCAAGTTATTTTCCAAAGAGTATTTTTTCCATCATTATACCCATAAATCCTTTCTTGTTCATTTTTCTTTCCTCAAGCTTCTCATATTCTTGATGATTTTACCATTTAACTTTGGGTCTACACATACCAAATGAGAAAAATGCTTACAAGTTATATTAATAATATAAGCAAATAAATTGTTTAATTATAAATGTATTTAAACCTCAGGACCCTCTTCCAGAAATTTCACAATGCTCTTTATGTTTTAGATGTGAAAGCCCTATGTTAAAACTATGTGTGATGGGTTTGACCCCTGGTCTGGGAAGATCCCACACGTTACAGAGCAACCAAGCCTGTGCAACATAAATACTGAGCCTGCGCCCTAGAGCCCATGAGCTGCAACTGCTGAGCCTGTGTGCCACAACTACTGAAGCACTCATGCCCCAGGGCCCATCCTCAGCAACAGAAGAAGCCACGGTAATGAGAAGTCCATGCACCGCAACTAGAGAATAGCCTCATCACCACAACTAGAGGAAAGCCTGCACAGCGACAAAGACTCAGCACAGCTAAAAATAAAATAATTTTAAAAAACTTATTAGAGGTTGTAATCTTAAAAGAATCCATGAAAAAAATATATATCCAAAAATTTGTTTTAAAAACTATGTGTGAAAAACATGTTTGAATAACAATGAAATTGTCTATGGTGACTTGACAACTCCAGCAATGAAACCTGGATGGTCTCTAACATTTTGATTCTGTTATTCTAGTACAACTTGTAGGTGGATTAGTGCTTTCCAGGCTACACTAAAAATAAACAATCAAACACGTGTTTCTAACTAGAGCAGCATGAGTTGGAAAATGAGTTACAAACATTCTATATTGGAGCATGAGATATATACTCATTATATATACATAATATATATATAAAATTATCTATCTCATGTTTTAACAATGATCAATTCCAATGATATCTTACATTCTCCACATGGAAAATACTTAAGAATACATCCAATGACACTGTAGATATCAGTAAGTGAGATAAATGTGGAATTCATTTTTAGCAATAGTATTGTCTGGAATTACATCTAATCAACTACTTGAAAACTCATTAGGGATCAGGCTCTGAAACACTGAAGTCAACAACTGAACATTATTTAAATTTTTATGAAGTTATTAAAAGACAACTATCACATGTCGGAAGTGCTTGTGATTTAGAACTTTCTCTCTCATAGATATAGAGGTGCTATGCCAAGCATTTTATTTTTTAATTAAAACTCTCTTGCATTGAGTATTTTAAGTACTTCAAAAATCTTAAGACTTCAGTGTGCTTGTGTCTTCTGTCTTTAGGGCAAGCCAGCTTTGAGCACGGCTGCTAGCCAAGACTGTCCACCTCACCTCCTGGGACATGCATTAAGGATATTGTAGGGAGTAGGCTCCATTACCTCCCAAAGCATCAAATTCAGTTTAAGTGTTCCAGGATTTCGGGACCACTGATTTTGGGGCTCCAAAATCACTGCAGATGGTGACTGCAGCCATGAAATTAAAAGACACTTACTCCTTGGAAGAAAAGTTATGACCAACCTAGACAGCATATTGAAAAGCGAGACATTACTTTGCCAACCAAGGTCTGTCTAGTCAAGGCTATGGTTTTTCCTGTGGTCATGTATGGATGTGAGAGTTGAACTGTGAAGGCTGAGCACCGAAGAATTGATGCTTTTGAACTGTGGTGTTGGAGAAGACTCTTGAGAGGCCCTTGGACTGCAAGGAGATCCAACCAGTCCATTCTGAAGGAGATCAGCCCTGGGATTTCTTTGGAAGGAATGATGCTGAAGCTGAAACTCCAGTACTTTGGCCACCTCATGTGAAGAGTTGACTCATTGGAAAAGGCTCTGATGCTGGGAGGGATTGGGGGCAGGAGAAGGGGACGACCGAGGATGAGATGGCTAGATGGCATCACGGACTCGATGGATGCGAGTCTGAGTGAACTCCAGGTGTTGGTGATGGACAGGGAGGCCTGGCGTACTGCAATTCATGGGGTCGCAAAGAGTTGGACACGACTGAGCGACTGAACTGAACTGACAGGTGGTGCCTAACTGACAGATCCCATCGGATATGGGAATATGCCCAGGGCCCTGTGGAAGTCGACTGCCATGACGTCCACACAACCCTCTGTCTATTTCCCCAGTAAGTACCCTTGGAGTCTTGAGCTTTCATGCAACATGCATTTCTGAGCAATCTTTTAATGAAAACAGCCATCTCATGCCCTAAGGAAACTAAACTATAAAATATGGGGATCAGAAAATCATTTGGTAGAAATGAAATCAGAACAAGGGAATTTAGAATGTAAAAAACTAATGTCATCAGAAAAAGAAAGATTCATTCCTACCTTCTAGGAGTGAACTGCCCATGAGAATGGAAATATTCAAAGCTAGTTGCCTAGGAGACTATAAAATATATTATCTAAACAGGACACTCTTGAAAGTAAAGACAGCAACCCAGCTCTCCCACATTTGCAGGTGGATTCTTTACCAGCTGAGCCACAAGGGAAGCCCAGGAATACTAGAGTGGTTAGCCTATCCCTTCTCCAGGGGATCTTCGCGACCAGGAATCAAACTGGGGTCTTCGCACAGAGTTGGACATGACTGAAGCGACTTAGCAGCAGCAGCGTAGCTCGGTTGGTAAAGAAAGTGAAAGTGAAAGTGAAGTCAGTCAGTCGTGTCCGACTCTTTTGACCCCGTAGACTGTAGCCTACCAGGCTCCTCTGTCCATGGGACTCCAGGCAGGAACACTGGAGTGGGTTGCCATTTCCTTCTCCAATGCATGAAAGTGAAAAGGGAAAGTGAAGTTGCTCAGTCGTGTCTGACTTTTCGAGAAGTGAGCTATGAGGGAAGCCCAAAGAGAGCATTAGGTATGTCAGAACAACAGGCTCAAACTGAGACAACCACACAAGGCAAACTAGGAGGTATGGTTGCCTTGACTAAAGTTGTCCAAGATTATGTTCACACTGGGGAGCCTCTTGCCCAAAGGAACTCTGCTAGGGTAAAGATCTTCCAATCCCTTTCTGATTGTCACGTTGCCACTTTATGTAGGCTGTTAATTCAAATAAGTTATACTGGAATCCTACAGAACTCAAAGGAACCTATTTTTTTTTAATAATTTAATATCTATTTGTTGTTGTTTAGTCGCATTCAACTCTGTGAGACTTCATGGACTATAGCCCATGAGGCTCCTCTGTCCATGGAATTCTCCAGGCAAGAACACTAGAGTGGGTAGCTATTCCCTTCTCCAGGGGATCTTCACAAACCAGGGATCAAACCCACACCTCCTGCATTGCAGATGGATTCTTTACCACTCAGTCACTTGGGAAGACTTAACATCTATACTCGGGCCAATATTAGTGTTCAGAATGCACAAAAGAGGGAAGCAGTTCCCTCATTTCAAAGTAATGGGGAGGTGGAAGAAGTATCCCACAATGTGTTGTTAGTGGCTCAGTCGTGTCCCACTCTCTGCAACCGCTTGGAACAGTAACCCACCAGGCTCCTCTGTCCATGGAATTCTTCAGGCAAGAATACTGGAGTGGGTAGCCATTCCCTTCTCTAGAGGATTTTCCTGACCCAGGGATCAAACCCAGGTCTCCTGCATTACAGCAGATTCTTTATCATCTAAGCCACCAGGGAAACCCTTACCATAAAATAGATGTCAAATACTGACAACAAAGTTAATTGACGTTTTTGGAACTAATATTTTTATAGTATGTACAAAACCAATACACAGTATTACCTGTTATCTTTGAGGGATACGTTCTAAGACCCATAGACAATGTCTGAAACCATGGATGGTACCGAAACATATATACATTTTTTCTTATACATACCTATGATAAAGTTTCATTTGTAAAGTAGGCACAGTAAGAAAATTTCAGGGGACTTCCCTGGTAGCCCAGTGGTAAAGAATTCACCTTGTAATGCAGAGGACACACGTTGAATCCTTGGCTGGAGAACTAAGTTCTCATATGCTGCAGAGCAACTAAGCCCATATCCTGCAACTGTTGAGCTCATGTGCTACAACTAGAGAATCTGTGTGATGTATTGAAGGATTCCCCATGCCACAACTAAGAATCGACACAGCCAAATAAATAAATAAAGGAAGAGAAATACCATCATCACTATAAAAAAAAAAAAAGTCAGAACTGCTAGCATCACTACTCCTGCCCTTTGGGGTCATTGTTAAGTAAAATAAGGATAACATGACCCAAGCCCTGAGATACCTCAACAGTTGATCTGATAACCAAGACAGTTACTAAGTAACCAATGGCCGAGTAGTGTATACAGGTATGCAGCCTGCATATGGTGGATAAAAGGATGCTTCACTTCCTGAGCAGGAAGGCTGGAGATCTGAGCATGCTACTTAAGCATGCAATTTAAAATACACATTATTTCTGGAATTTTCTATTTAATGTATTTTCAGACTGCAGTTGACCACAGGTAACTGAAACCACAGATAATGGAAAACTACTTTAATAGTGTTTGAATTATCAGTGTCACGGGTTATAGTTGCCTGGAAGTCAAAAGTTATTACATTTATTAATATGGTCCTCACATGCTTATGAGGTACCCAGCTAGGAATTATTCTTATTGTACAGGTGAAGAAAGTGAGACGAATGGGTCAATGAGTTATGTAAAGTCATAGTCCGGGATTAGAACCAACTGCTGTCATTCATACAGCATGCATGCATGCTAAGTCGCTTCAGTCATGTCCGACTCATTTGGACTCTATGTACTGTAGCCTGCCAGGCTCCCCTGTCCATGGGATTCTCCAGGCAAGGATACGAGAGTGGGTTGCCGTGCCCTCCTCCAGGAGATCTTCTTGACCCAGGGATCAAACCCACTTCTCTTATGTCTCCTACACTGGCAGGTGGGTTCTTTAACACTAGTGCTACCTGGGAAACCCTATTCATAGAGCAGTGGTTCTCAGAGTATGACAGTAACATCTAGGATTTTAGACACAAATGCAAATTCTTGTTCCAAATTGACACCAGGATATTTCCTGAGAGAAAATTTACCAGAATTTGCCATTCTGGACAAAGAGGAACAGAATAGTAATACCTAGTCTTAAAACTGAGAAACAAGAATATATTTGCCTTTCCAGCTCCCCAGTAAGAGAAAGGAAATGTCATTTCAGACAGAACTTAGCTGGTGGCCTGAAACCTTTGCTTCTTTGACTGAGCAACCTGTGTCGGTAGAGGAGGCAACTCCGATGCCTTGCATAAAACACTGTCTCAAGAAGAATAAGTAGCTCGTACCCAGGTCATAGGGAAAGGACTGGCTTGAATTTCCAGATCCAGATCATACGCAATACAAAATCAAAACTAATTTTAGTGATTTTCTTTCAAGCTACTTAAGAATGGCATATGTTCTCAGTTATGCAAAATGCATCTATTCATAACCCATGAAAAATAAAAAAATAGCTTGCCCAATATATTTGGTCATCAATTTTGGCAAAAATCATTAGTTGATTTTCTGTTTTGTTTTGGAGAAATGCTTCTAACTTTTTTTTTCTTTTCTATTCAGAAGAAACTTTTGGCTGTCTTGAATGTTTTTGGGCTAAGACTCAGTAACGGAAAAAAATGATAAAAAAGGGCTGTAGACTTGATTAACTTCTATTCAGAAGGACATTCTTTCTCAGTTGCCATTACTGCTTTACTTCCATTTTGTTTGGAGAAAAATTACTTTATCTTCCTGTGCTATCCTTATACTTAATATGGAGAATAAAAGTGTCAAATTAAAACTACGTATTCATAGAACAGAGATGAATTGTGTTTGGTAAGAAACGCTGAAAGTTCAAGTTTAACACAGGGAAAAAAAAAAAACAAGACTGTTTTTTATTTTTATATTTTTGTGCTGGAATGTATTATCAGCAATATTTGTCCTAGGATATTTTATAGGAGAGAGATTAACTCTTCACTGATATTTTCTTCCATTATCACTCCAAGAAAGAGATTTCAGCACTGTATTTGAAAGGGTTGAACTTTCCTTACAAAGAAGCAAACAGCTTCTGCCTTTCAGTGCAGTTGGGGTAGAAAAGAACAATCATCCCAAACTGGAAAGGGGATTCATTGGTTAAAAAGAAACAGAAGGTGTTACTCTGAGAAAATCTAGTGGGTATCATAGTAAGGGAGTGGGCTTTACTATCATTGAAACCATGAGGGATAAGAGGATCTTTGATACTCATGATAACCATTGATGAATTCAGACAAACTGACCTAAGCCCAGAGCTTTGAGAAGTTAAGTAGCTGTCCCATGTCACATAGCTGAGCAAAAGCGCTCCATGGCCAGATTTAGAACAAAACAGAGCCCTAACTTGAAATGATTCATGTGAGCTTGGAAAATATGCATCTAAGTTCTAACTCCTATGAACTTAATCCAGACTCTTGAGAAGAGGATGAATCAGATTTATATGATTCATAAGAAGAAAGAAGCAAGGTATCTGAGTGCCATGGGACAAATTAATCACTGCTATCCATACAGAAAACTGAAAGAAATGGTACAGCTTGTTGTAGAACCTGATACTAACATCAAGGGGGTATTTTGTTGGGAGGCAAAATCATTCTCCCTTTAAAGGTGTAATAATATTTCTCAAACTTCCTTAATTTATCTCAATCACCTATAAGGTTGCTTCTCACATGAATTATCTGAGTTCCTCATTCATACCCAAGTATACATTGAGTTAAAGGATTTCATTTACCCCCTTCAGGTTTGGTTAAGTGAGGCTGCTTATTTGAATGAAAATAATCCTTTTCAAGAATGCCATCTGGTTCTGATCATCAAGAATTTGGTGAACACATCCATGTTTACTCTAGACTATAACATTCCATCTGAAATACATTTCCCATATTGGGACCCTGACTATTTTGACCACACCCTAATGCTGACTCTCTTTCAGTCTTTTGATTGTCTCAGAGGTTTTTCTTTAGAATAATCTTATACTACATATCTGAGTATTGAAATAAACTCCAAATTATAGTCATGAACATAAGATTATATTAGTAAAACAGAATGCTCTCATCAAGACTCTTTTGGTTACAGAAAACAAAAACTCCAGGTAGCTCGGGTAAACTAGGAGTTTACTAGGTAGATACAACGTCAAGCATGATCTTAGAGAAACTACAGGAGAATGTCAAACCTCAAGGTCACAGCTGCCAGCTCTCTCTCTCTCAATTGTGCTTCTAGAATGTCAACCTCACCCTCTTTGCTTGCTCATCCCATCTCATCCATCACTTTCTAGCGCATACATGCTATGTTTATGTCCAGTGTGGTCCCCGACACAGACCATTATGTACATCACATTCCAATTTTGGGGTTCATCACTGACTAGATCGTCTTTGGATATTCAGGTTCTTAAAAGAAATAGCCTGATTGACCTCTGTCCAATGAAAGACTAGCTTACATTTGATTAGGGCTTTACCCTATCAATTGATCATGGCAAGGAGTGGGGATAGGTCATTTGATAAGATGGCTGTCACTTGAAGGAGCCACAGAAGAGACTCAGAAACTACGAGAAGGGGTGTGGATTCTAGTAAAGAAACATGTTCAGTGCAGGCTGGGACAAGAATTTGTATTTGACTTTAATCAGTTTGTGAATGATGCCCTATATTCCAGAAACTGTACCATCACTCCTGTTCGATCCTTTTGTCAAGAATTATTATTTTGTTTCATTGTGGTCTTTTCTCTCAAAGAGCAAAGAGATAATAGATATCATCACTGTTTATTTTGTAGATTTTCACATGAGAATTGGTATAGAATAACAATGATCTGGGTGTGAGGTGTGAAATGCTTACTGTGATACTACAGAGCCTGAAAAAAACAAAGCATAAAACACACACACACACAAAATACACATTTTTTCCAAGTACATACCATTTAGCATGTCAAACATGAGCACGCCATATCTGACAAATATCTGTTTCTTGAGTAACCAACTCCAATCACTTATCAGAATGAAAAGAACACAACCAAAATTGGTATAGAATAACAATGATCTGGGTGTGAGGTGTGAAATGCTTACTGTGATACTACAGAGCCTGAAAAAAACAAAGCATAAAACACACACACACACAAAATACACATTTTTTCCAAGTACATACCATTTAGCATGTCAAACATGAGCACGCCATATCTGACAAATATCTGTTTCTTGAGTAACCAACTCCAATCACTTATCAGAATAAAAAGAACACAACCAATCCTGCTATATTACTCATAATTGCAGTTATTAATGTATCTCTTATTAAAAGGCCACGTGTTAGGATTTGCCAACAAACCGGCTCAGAGGTTTGGCTGAAGTACATTGTCACAGATAAATCAATCTGTTCCAGTTTTAGAGTCCTGGATACTGGCTCTGCGGGAGTTCACAGATTTAGTTTGTACACACACATGCCCTCAGAAATTGCTCTCCTCCATGCATAAGTCTACACCGTGAACTTCTTTTTATTACCTTTAGTTTGCCAAGTGAAAAGCAGTCAATCAAAATCATTTGACAATGTGTCAGTCTGTGGAACCATGTAGAACTCTAAAGGTATGAGTGTTTACTGTTTTCAAGAATAGAGGCAGTAAAAATGAGGCTGGTATACAGTGACTTGGCCAAAAAAAAAAAACACAGGCTGTTAACCAGGATAAAATGCAGTGTTTTTATCCAGAGTTTTGTCAGATTCACTAATAAAACCTCCATGCATAAGTCTACACCGTGAACTTCTTTTTATTACCTTTAGTTTGCCAAGTGAAAAGCAGTCAATCAAAATCATTTGACAATGTGTCAGTCTGTGGAACCATGTAGAACTCTAAAGCTATGAGTGTTTACTGTTTTCAAGAATAGAGGCAGTAAAAATGAGGCTGGTATACAGTGACTTGGCCAAAAAAAAAAAACACAGGCTGTTAACCAGGATAAAATGCAGTGTTTTTATCCAGAGTTTTGTCAGATTCACTAATAAATGCTATTACATGAGATGGGAAAATATATTTATATTGTGATGTAAAAGTTGGCTTGAGAGCAGTTAAGGGAAATCAGATCAATTACTAATTTTCCAGAAAACATTAAATCCAGAAACCTGTAGAGAAAAAAAAAAAAAAATGTCTTAGACCGCACCAAATAGCTCCGGAATGATCTGAACTCATTAGCATTCATATGAGGTCAGCTCATGTTTAAGGGCAGAGCTTAACAACAACAACAAAGATGATGTTTCTAATGAAAGGCAGTTTTCATATATCACTGAATACAAGTGAAAGAAACCCAGGTTCAAGTAGCAAAGGAATGACCATGTATTTATGGTGGGGAAGCATTATGCTTTGAAAAGATTCAAAGTTAGGCTTCTGCAAAGACAGATAAGAAAAAAAAAAAAAAAAAACACAGTTCAACCACACACCATGACATGGCAATAAAGACTGGACATTCACGAGTTCCAAAGATGGAGGCTTCTTTCACTTGGTCTGTTTCTATGTATTTGGTTCCAGCATTCATGTTACCCTCCCTTTTTGCCATTAATGTTTCTTCTGTTGTTTTTGTTTTTTATTAGGAAATTATACAGCTTAGTCAGAGAGCAAGTAGNACAAGTACAATTATATCAAAGTAAGTACAATTATATCAAAGGTATATGACCTTATAGCAGGATTTGACATAGGCAAGAGCTCAAAACAGAATTATTCCAAGTAATGTCAACTGAGTTGAAACCTATAGGAGAGCTGGGAGTAACCAGAGGTATACAGGGAAGAGCAAATCTGACTCTGTTTCTTTTACTTTAGCCTTTGTATTCTATCGCTTTTGCTTTTCCCTTTAATCACTAAAGTGATATTGCCTATAGCTTAAAGTATATATAATGACCCATCTTCAGCAATCCAGCCTCTCATGCCTGAGTGTTAAGCTAAAATACTTTTGCTTAGCTCAAGGGTCCGGAAACCCCTGGCCACGGACCAGTACCAGTTCAGGACTGTTAGGAATTGGGCCTGGGCTGCATAGCAGGAGGTGAGCAATGGGGGTAGGCATGAGAGTGAAGCTTTTTCTGTATTTACGCTGCTCCCCATCACTCGCATTACCTCCTTCACTCTGACTCCTGTAATATTAGCAGCAGTATAATAAACACAATGTGCTTGAAGCCTCCCCAAACCATCCCTCCCCACCCAAGTCAGTGGAAAAACCGCCTTCCATGAAACTAGTCCCAGGTGCCAAAAAGATAGGGACTGCTGGTTTAGCGCACGGACATTCTGATCAGGCCCACCTGTGAACAGCTGGAGGAAGGATGACATCCACACAGTCCCTCCAGAGTCTGGTAGGAACCAGGAAACATTTGCACAATTTATCGCCTCTTTTTACTTACCGCTTCACCTCCTCCTCTTTGTTCTACAAAAGAAAACTATTCAAACCCTGGGCAAGATGGTTCTTTGGGACAGTAGTCCATCATCTTCTCAGTCCGCTGACTTTCACATACTCATTTCATTATCCCTTGCCCCAAGAACTCATTTCTCAATGTATCAGCCTGTTGTGAGGTGAGAAGTACAACCTTCGACTCAGTAACAGGAAAAAGGAAGAAAAACACATTACATTTCCAGTAGAGGAAATAGATGCATAAACGCTATGGTAGGAGTAAACAGCGCAAGTTCCAAGAAGTGAAGGCTCAAGTTGTCCAAGGCTCATACTGGCCAAGAGAGGAATGGAGAAAGTACGAGCAAGACCCAGGCCCTTGTAGGGCCTTATTAACCTAGGGGAGGAATATTATCATTAGTAAATGAGAAAGCATCAAAAAGCTTTAAGGAAGGCACAAATCACAATGGGAGCAGACCAGAAAATAATTTCTCAGCTCCCAGCTGGGAGCTAAGTTCATCAGTATATGAAATACACATGCAATTGAATGCAACTTCCCCAAGAAGAAGTTCCACATGTCTAAGAGCCACACCGATGCATCCTCTCTCTCTCTCTTTCTCTCCTTTAGAAAGCAATTTACTTAAATTACTTTGTTAAATCTGAAGCCACAATTAAAATTATCACCATTATCATCAGGGAACAGTAATACATACGAAAAGTTAAATTAGAGCGCTTTCCAGATCAACTCAGCAGCAAATGCTGACAACCATTGAAAATTAACCAACTGGATAGGCAGTACAAGTAGCCACTTGGGGAAGCACATTTTAGGAAGAATCCACTTAGGCTCAGAGAATATGGCAGCTGCCTAACAAAAGAGACTTTGTCACTAGCCCCAAGCCTCTGCCTCTCAGCATCTAAGCATTAAGGCTCCACTGCAAACTCAGGTTTCCAAAGGGCACAGACGATAACATAACTTCTTAAGTAAACATATCTACCTCGGCCCTTTGTACATTTGAAAGAAAAATCCAGACATAAACTGTGTGCACAAATATCTGGAATGTTAGCTTTTGCACCCAAGAATGAAAGTTTGATCTCAACATGTGGTACCATGTGAATACTCCCTTGTAAATTTCCCATCCCATTCCAACAGTCCCTGAAGAATATGATCCAGTGATAGAAAATGCTCATAAGGGTTTAGAGATGTCCTAAAGTAGAACGACTAGAAATTTAGAGATGTCCATGAGACAGATGAGTTTCCACGGTCCTCAGAGACCCATGATGCATTCTTTGGCACAGCACTTAGGACCCTTCCTCTACAGTCTCAGCTGTGCTAACAA
This sequence comes from Aepyceros melampus, assembly GCA_006408695.1. NCBI lineage: Eukaryota > Metazoa > Chordata > Mammalia > Artiodactyla > Bovidae > Aepyceros > Aepyceros melampus. The sequence continues at coordinate 176,513 of SJXQ01005529.1, read as the reverse complement.
TGTTATATCTGTACCATTTTGTCTTATAACCTCATCCCCATCACACTTTATCATCCAGTTACAAGGGTATTTTACCTGATCCAAATGACACTATGCTGCACCTCTTGGTTCATGATGCTTCTGCAAATAATATATCCCTCCTTGTTGCAGAGCTCTGACTCATCTTTGAAAACTAAGCTCTAATGTATTGGAGGCTTCCCTGATGGTTCAGATGATAAAGAATATGACTGAAATGCAGGAGACCTGGGTTAGATTTCTGGGTTGGGAAGATTCTCTGGAGGAAGAAATGGCAACCCACTCCAGTATTCTTGCCTGGAAAAAATCCTATTAACACAGAAGTTTGGCAGGCTACAGTACATGGGGTCAAAAAGAGTCAGACACAACTGAGCACGCAAGCATGCCTTTCTAATGTATAGTCAGGAAGCAATTCAGCATTATTGAGAACCAGCTGTAAATCAGGCATTTGGGATATAAAGATGAATAAACATTCCCAGTGACTACTAGATTGCCTCCAATAAATGAGGTTAAACAAAGTAACTTGGATATATCCAGACAAAAATAAACTTGGTGTAATACCACCAAGTAGAGAGCAAGAACACCTGAAGTTCTAGTGTGTCCCATGCTGTATATACATAGGTTATATATAGTATCCTCAAGACCTTAGGATGTCCTAACTCCTATGGAAGAAAGTATAGAATTCATTCTTTCATTTATTTATCTATTCACTATTTGTGATGGACAAAATATTGTATCAGGTACTACAAGCCACGTGGATGATTGTCAAGTCTCTGTCTCAAAGAACTTGAAGCCAGTCAAGTCTTGGGAGAGTGCAAATAGCAGAGGACTCTAAACACTGGAGCTATCACATCATCCATCCTGCTGCCTTGCTACCATTAAAGAACTGGACACTCAATGATTAGTGATTCACACCTTCAAAGATCTGCCTAGTGACACGTACTAGCCAAGTGTTCACTCAGTGGTCCCTGGGCTCACTGATAGTGGAATACCTTGCTGGGCACCTCGAGACAGGACACTTCAATTGCAGACAGCTTTTGTTGTTGTTTAGTTGCTAAGCCGTGTCCAATTCTTTTGTGACCCCATTTACTGCAGCCTGCCAGGCTCCCCTGTCCAGAGATTTCCTAGGTAAGAATACTGGAGTGGGTGTCCATACAAATTGGCAATGTCTTTCTTTCACTGAACCAAACTATATTTTCCTGAAACTTCTATTTGTCAGTCCTATACCTTCCTCTGGTAACTTTTAGACTTAACTCACTTCCTCTTTCACATCTATTATTTGAAAATATTACATAAGTGACATTCTTCTTAAGCTTTCTTTTCTATCTACCATTTATTTCTGTTGAGTTATTTCTGGATGTGTCCTTATTCAAGATATGAACTAACCCTTCCAGCTTCTGATATCCTCAATTTTATTAGTATGTCATTAAGCTTCTCTGTGAATTAATATACTGAGCCAGACTAAAGTTTCCATCAAGTTGGCATTAATTAATGACACTGTTTATAGTTAGTGACCAAACCTTCAAAGATCTACCTAACAGGATTATCACTCAGCTCACAAACTTGCCCTCACTGATACGGAGAACAAGGTAACTTTGATGTACATCTTCCTAAAACCTAGAGGCATAGTGTCTGCAGTATTTCAAAAATCTTATCAGTAGAGTGGTAAAGAACCATTCAGGAGACTTAAGAGACATGGTTTCAATCCTTGGGTGGGGAAGATTCCCTAGAGGAGGGCATGGCAACCCACTCCAGTATTCTTGCTTGAGAAATCCCATGGACAAAGGAGCCTGGTGGGCTACAGTCCATGGGGTGGCAGAGTCAGACATGACTAAAGCGACTTAGCATGTACAGAGTAACTCATTCAGAATAAAAAAGTGATGTTTGACTGCATGATGTGATCATAGTGGCCTACTCTAAATCTTAGTGATCAACTTTTCCTTTTCTAAAAATCAGTCTTGTAAAAAATTCTGCCCCATATGCCAGAACCAATTTCAGTTACTTATCTGGAGATGAAGGAGTCTAAATTTGTCTGACTCGTTTTCTTAGAAATTGAAACATGACCAATTTCTGTGCTCTAGCAACTCTCATGTATTCCATGAATTCTATATAATGAACCTGGAATTTTTCTAAACCATCTAGTTTCTTAAATGATAATTATATTCAAGAAAGTATCAGCTTAACACTTCATCCACTTAGAAAGCAACCCTAATCTATAGAAAAATACATACACATTGTATTTATAATATTAAAAATATATATGTATGATACATGAATAAAACATAAAACGAACACAGTTTTCTACTTTAGCAAAGATCCTCAACAAAAGACTTAAGAGGAAAATACACAAAAATGTGTTCATCTTTGCTTTGAGGAAATGAGACAAATAAATCAATAAACAAAACTTGGTGCCTAGTAGATCTTTTTTCTATATCATTTCTTTTTTAGATCCCATATATAAGAGATGTCATATGATACTTCTCCTTCTCTGACTTCACTCAATAGGACGCTCTCTATGTCCATCCATGTTGCTACAAATGACATTATTTCATTTTTTTTAATGGCTAAATAACCTTCCATTGTATATATGTACCACAACTTTATCCATTTATTTCTTTTTTAGATCCCATATATAAGAGATGTCATATGATACTTCTCCTTCTCTGACTTCACTCAATAGGACGCTCTCTATGTCCATCCATGTTGCTACAAATGACATTATTTCATTTTTTTTAATGGCTAAATAACCTTCCATTGTATATATGTACCACAACTTTATCCATTTCTCTATCAATGGATATTCAGGTTGCTTTCGTGTTTTGACTATTGTAAACAGTGCTGCAATGAATGCTGGGATGCATGTATCCTTTTGGATCATGCTTTTCTCTGGATACATGACCAGGAGTAAGACTGCAGGGTCATACTGTAGCTGTTTTTTAGGTTTTTAAGGAACTTCCATACTGTTCTTCATAGTGGCTGTACCAATTTACATTCCCACAAACAGTGTAGGAAGGCTGCCTTCTCTCCACACACTTTCCAACACCTATTGCGTGTGGGATTTTTGAGGATAGCCATTTTGACTGGTGTGAGGTGATATCTCATTGTAGTTTTGATTTGCATTTCTCTAATAACTAGCAATGTTGAGCATCATTGGGGCATCTGTATTTCCTCTTCAGAGAAATGTCTATTCAGGTCTTTTGCCTATTTTTTGAGTGGGCTGTTTGTTTTGCTGCTATGAAGCACCATAAGCTCTTAGTCACACCATTTGTAAATAATTTCTCCCAATCTTTGGGTTGTCTTTTCATTTTGTTTATTGTTTCCTTTGCTGTGCAAAAGCTTTTCAGTTTAAGTAGGTACCATTTATTTTTGCTTTCACTTCCATTATTCCAGGAGATGGATCAAAATAGATGTTGCTGTGATTTATGTCAAAGAGTGTTCTGCCTATGTTTTCCTCCAGGAGTTTTATAGTGTCCTATCTCACATTTACATCTTTAATCTACTTTGAGCTTATTTTTGTATATGGAATTAAAGAATGATGCAGTAATAAGTTTTTAAATGTGGCTCTTCAGTTTTCCCAAAACCACTGTGATAAAACTATATTTAATACAACTCATGAAAGAGACATGACTTTGCAATGAACAACCATGATAATGAAAAGTTTACTGTGTATCCCTTTCGATACACACTGAAAATCAACATTCTCTCATCCTATTCTTAGGTCCAACATTGATTTTACAGTTTTGGTGGAGATGAGGGGATAGGGACATGGCTAAAACTGCCAAACACTTTTCATACATTGAGTTAGATGATTCCACTGAGTCAGATCCTTCTGCCCTTAACTCCTGCTATAATTTTAGCAGTATTATTCTCTGAATAAATATGATAGTGGAGATAGGGCTTGGGTTTACTTAAGAGGCTACATCCTTCTAAGCACCTTGAAATACAGTCTAGGAATGTGTAGGAAGCCCTATGGGTGGAAAATTTTTAAAAGGCAAGTTTGTTCTTAGGTATGCAACTAACAGGAGAAGGCAATGGCACCCCACTCCAGTACTCTTGCCTGGAAAATACCATGGATGGAGGGGCCTGGTGGGCTGCAGTCCACGGAGTCGCTAAGAGTCAGACACGACTGAGCAACTTCACTTTCACTTTTCACTGGAGAAGGAAATGGCAACCGAATCCAGTGTTCTTGCCTGGAGAATCCCAGGGACGGGGGAGTCTGGTGGGCTGCCATCTGTGGGGTCGCACATTCAGACATGACTGAAGTGACTTAGCAGCAGCAGCATGCAATTAACCTTCTCAGTCACATCAAAATATAAACTTTTGTATCACCTGGGAATTCTTAAGCACAGATGCAAATTACTTTAATGTCTGAAAATACTACCTGCTAAATCTCTGAGCATAAATATCCACTGCTACGCAATGGCAACTTCTTATTAAAGTGAATGAGGACAGGCTGAAGAGAGCCTCAGTTCAGTTCAGTTCAGTCGCTCAGGTGTGTCCAACTCTTTGCAACCCCATGGACTGCAGCACGCCAGGCCTCCCTGTCCATTACCAACACAGAGTTTACTCAAATTCATGTCCATTGAGTCAGTGATGCCATTCAATCATCTCATCCTCTGTTGTCCCCTTCTCCTTCTGCCCTCAATCTTTCCCAACATCAGGGTCTTTCATAAAAGAGTAAATCCTCGAATCGGGTGGCCAAAGTATTGGAGTTTCAGCTTCAACATCAGACCTTCCAATGAACACTCAGGACGGATCTCCTTTAGGATAGACTACTTGGATCTCCTTACAGTCCAAGGGAGTCCCAAGAGTCTTCTCCAACACCACAGTTCAAAAGAAGAGATCCTCAGCATGGAACACACTGCCACAGAAGAGTCTACCTGGCAGTCAAGCTATATAATTAAATGGTCACATCTTTCCCTGACATTCTGGAATGTGAAGTCAAGTAGGCTTTAGGAAGCTTCACTATGAACAAAGCTAGTGGAAGTGATCGGACAAGGCAATGGCACCCCACTCCAGTACTCTTACCTGGAAAATCCCATGGACAGAGAAGCCTGGTAGGCTGTAGTCCATAGGGTAGCGAAGAGTCGGACATGACTGAGAGACTTCACTTTGACTTTTGACTTTCATGCATTGGAGGAGAAAATGGCAACCCACTCTAGTGTTCTTGCCTGGAGAATCCCAGGGACAGCAGAGCCTGGTGGGCTGCTGTTAATGGGATCGCACAGAGTGGGACACAACTGAAGCGACTTAGCAGCAGCAGCAGCAGCAGCACTGGAAGTGATGGAATTCCAATTGAGCTATTTCAAATTCTAAAAGGTGATGCTGGGAAAGTGCTATATTCAATATGCCAGCAAACTTGGAAAACTCAGCAGTGGCCACAGGACTGGAAAAGGTCAGTTTTCATTTCAATCCCAAAGAAAGGCAATGCCAAAGAATGCTCAAACTACCGCACAATTGCACTCAACTCACACGCTACTAAAGTAATGCACAAAATTCTCCAAGCCAGGTTTCAACAGTACATGAACCGTGAACTTCCTGATGTTCAAGCTGGTTTTAGAAAAGGCAGAGGAACCAGAGATCAAATTGCCAACATCCGCTGGATCATGGAAAAAGCAAGAGAGTTCCAAAAAAACATCTATTCCTGCTCTATGGACTATGCCAAAGCCTTTAACTATGTGAATCACAATAAACTGTGGAAAATTCTGAAAGAGATGGGAATACCAGACCACCTGACCTGCCCCTTGAGAAATCTGTATTCAGGTCAGGAAGTAACAGTTAGAAATGGATACAGAACAACAGACTGGTTCCAAACAGGAAAAGAAGTACAATAAGGCTGTATATTGTCACCCTGCTTATTTAACTTCTATGCAGAGTACATCATGAGAAACGCTGGGCTGGATGAAGCACAAGCTGGAAACAATGTTGCCAGGAGAAATCTCAATAACCTCAGATATGCAGATGACACCACCCTTATGGCAGAAAGTGAAGAGGAGCTAAAGAGCCTCCTGATAAAAGTGAAAGAGGAGAGTGAAAAAGTTGGCTTAAAGCTCAGCATTCAGAAAACGAAGATCATGGCATCTGGTCCTATCACTTCATGGCAAATACATGGGGAAACAGTGGAAACAGTGACAGACTTTGTTTTCCTGGGCTCCAAAATCACTGCAGATGGTGACTGCAGCCATGAAATTAAAAGATGCTTACTCCTTGGAAGAAAAGCCATGACCAGCCTAGACAGCGGAGACATTACTTTGCCAACAAAGGTCCGTCCAGTCAAGGCTATGGTTTTTCCAGTGGTCATATATGGATGTGAGAATTGGACTATAAAGATAGCTGAGCACCAAAGAATTGATGTTTTTGAACTGTGGTGTTAGAGAAAACTCTTGAGAGTCCCTTGGAGTGCAAGGAGATCCAACCAGTTCATCCTGAAGGAACTCAGTCCTGAATGTTCATTGGAAGGACTGATGCTGAAGCTGAAACTCCAATACTTTGGCCACCTGATGCAAAGAACTGACTCATTTGAAAAGACTCTGCTGCTGGGAAAGATTGAAGGTGGGAGGAGAAGGGGACAACAGAGGATGAGATGGTTGGATGGCATCACCGACTCAACGGACATGAGTTTGAGTAAACTCTGTGTTGGTGATGGACAGGGAGGCCTGGGATGCTGTGGTCCACGGGATGGCAAAGAGTCAGACACGACTGAGTGACTGAACTGAACTGAACCTTTCCCTGACTTCTCAGAAATTCTAATGGTGATGCCGATGATACCTGAATTAATGATAGAAGGAACTGAAATATAGAATGTCCCACAGAAAATGTTTACTCTTCCCAAATATGCCCAAACTGGACACACATTGAGAAATAGGGCTAGTTTAAGGCATACATGAGTTTGAGTAAACTCTGTGTTGGTGATGGACAGGGAGGCCTGGGATGCTGTGGTCCACGGGATGGCAAAGAGTCAGACACGACTGAGTGACTGAACTGAACTGAACCTTTCCCTGACTTCTCAGAAATTCTAATGGTGATGCCGATGATACCTGAATTAATGATAGAAGGAACTGAAATATAGAATGTCCCACAGAAAATGTTTACTCTTCCCAAATATGCCCAAACTGGACACACATTGAGAAATAGGGCTAGTTTAAGGCAAAGACAGATCTTTGCAATACCGCAAGATGCAGTTTATATTCTATCTTCCCATGGTATCTTGTTTGCTCTTTACCACTTCCCTGATCTCTCTATACATGTCTGATCCAGTCTACATGTCCTTTCTAGTCTACGTTTTCCTATGATTCCTTCTTTTTAACAAATGGCATCCTATGCAGGAAGGGGAGGGAGAGAACATCACACCTTGCTCCCAGTCAAGACACTCTTTTCCTCAGGGCCACTCATATCAGCAGTGTATGCAAAGGGAAATAGTTATATTAACTCTACTTAATTTACAGCTCTGCCTGAGTGACTCCTTCCATTTATTCTTCAGTAGAATATTTGCACTGTGTCTATGAACAAACCATACTGTCATCCCTCAATTCTGCTTCTAAGGATCTGTCATTAGAGGACAATTATTTGGGTAATATAAAACTACAATGCCCTTTTTGAAACATTGTTTTTATAACAACAACAAATGAAAGAACAGAAAGGTCCCAGAAGAGCAATGAAAAAGAAATTAGTATATTATGTTAGATATTACATGGCCATTAAAATTATCTTTTATAAATGTGCATCCAAACATGGTATATATTTATGAGGTAATGAGTAAAAGATAAGTTTTTATGACTGATAAGACCTCATATGAAAATATATACATATATATTAAAGTCATTCCCTGTGGATGTGTATAAATATGCACCAGGCATGGGGCTAAGCATTTGGTAAGCAAGAACACATACGGCCTCTAGCCACATGGAACACACTATATGGCATCCAATTTTTACATTCAGTTCAGTTCAGTCACTCAGTCTATCCGACTCTCCACGACCCCATGAATCGCAGCACACCAGGCCTCCCTGTCCATCACCAACTCCCAGAGTTCACTCAGACTCACGTCCATCGAGTCAGTGATACCATCCAGATNTCTATCTCTCCTTTTCTCCTTTGCTGTTCACTTTTCACAGCTATAGTAAGGCCTCCCCAGACAGCCATTTTGCTTTTTTGCATTTCTTTTCCATTGAGATGGTCTTGATCCCTGTCTCCTGTACAATGTCATGAACCTCCTTCCATAGTTCATCAGGCACTCTATCTATCAGATCTAGTCCCTTAAATCTACCTCTCACTTCCACTGTATAATCATAAGAGATTTTATTTAGGTCATACCTGAATGGTCTAGTGGTTTTCCCTACTTTCTTCAGTTTAAGTCTGAAGTTGGCAATAAGGAGTTCGTGATCTGAGCCACAGTCAAAAGACAAAAATATTTGTCCTCATGGGGCTTATATTTTTAGTTGTATCTTTATCTGGCAAATATTGTGATGTGAAAATAATACTTTTCAGCTATTCAATAAATTTAAAATGTTCTAAATTTTCCAAGATTACTTGACACACAATTAAATGGCAGACTTTATAAAATTGAATCTTGTTATCTGTGAACTGGAATTTCATATATTTGACTGTCCTGGTCTCTTCTCATGAAATTATCATACATATGGTGGTGATTAAACATGACAAGTATAAACTATGCCTGGGTTATAAGTCTTATCTTTAGAATTTATAATCCTTATCTTAATTAAGCCATTCAACTTCCTTTTGTGAATTTCTCAGTGCTATTTCTAAATCCATTCTATATATAATCTGTGGGCAAAAGTTATTCATGAAACAAACAGACCAAGTAAGATTTCTCAACCTCATTAAATAAATGAACCAAGGTAGTTTTTACTAAAGAAAGGGTCAGAACATCTATGAAAAGGTCAGAGCAGAAATCAAGTAAACATTTCTGACTATAGGCATCATTAGAAAATCCTCAGGTACTTAATGTCAGAGTGATTGAACCGATTAAGCCACCAAGATCAAAAGAGACAATATCGATTAATGTTCCACTTGGAAATTACATTTTACTTTAGTTCCTCCGAAAAACAGAAGCCAATAGGCAACTCTGCTCAAACACATTTTACTTTGTAGTAACTTTGGTCTTAGGACAGACAAAGTCAAGCGGGAGTGATCTGTACCTCTATTCTTCCCATACAGCTCAATTATTCCATAGGAAAATATGGAGGTAAGACATAAAGCGAAGAAAAATACATTTGAGCTCACTTTTATAGTGTTCTGCTTCTGATGCTGAGTCTTTATTTAGATATTGCTAGTTGAACTAGATAATTATATTCCTTTCACTGTTGTTAGTATATCAGAAGAGATTTGTTTACTGCTTATTATTTGCCAGTGTAGCAACATGGGCTCAATTTTCAAGTTAAATAATGCAGAAAACACAGGGTAGGAAAAATGGCACATTTTCATCCATCTTTACTTTTTGGAATATACCATATTGACTTGCTGAAATTATCATAGCAGCTGAAGTTCCACACAGGAACACTAGCGTTTAGGCGCGCTTATACACTTTATCAAATTTACCATTGACCAAGTTAATGGTTAATATTACTATGTTGTAATTCTTAGAATGCATATGCAGATAGATCAAGGGACTCATTATTTTAACTAAATTGTGCAAATTTTAAACATATATTTTGATGTCATGGACCTAGATGAGTGGCATAATAATGTAAAAATGATTTAAATCCTACTTAGTGACTTCAGAATTTTAAAGCATTTATTACTGATGTGATATGAGAGACAATTTTATATTAAAAAAACACATTAGGAGAAGAGCAGTTCTTGTTTTTTCAAAACATAGTTCAATTCAGTTGCTCAGTCATTTCCGACTCTTTGCCACCCCGTGGACTGCAGCACGCCAGGCTTCCCTGTCCATCACCAACTCCCGGAGCTTGCTCAAACTCATGCCCATTGAGTCAGTGATGCCATCCAACCATCTCACCCTCTGTCGTCCCCTTCTCCTCCTGCCTTCAATGTTTCCCAGCATCAGGATCTTTTCCAATGAGTCAGTTCTTCATATCAGGTGGTCAAAGTACTAGAATTTCATATATATCCTATTTTGTTTTTTATAAAATGTGAAAAAATTAAGAGAAAATTATATTTGGCAAAAATATATTGATTTTAGTACCCTGCTAAAGTAAGTGTATCATCTAACTCAGAAAATCTATATATTAAAATACACTTTCTCTCATAATGGGATAAAGGTACTAAATTTAATAACTAAGTGGAGAGTGCAACACACTGAAACTAAGCATCTTATTTACAAATATACTCTGAGACTAAATTTCCACATACTGAAGTTTCACTATAAAAATATACTTCCTATTTCTTTCTACTCTTTTCAACTTGCCTTTATCTTCCTTCCCCTATTTTAATTTATCATGGATTTTAGTATATGTCATTCCGTCTTCCTGAATTGAAATTATTCTCATATATTTTAATTTAGAAAAATTTTAAATTATCTTTTATTCAATGTACATTATTTCTACACCTCCAAAGTTAAACATTTTTTACACAGAGATCATTAGAACAGATATGACTGAATAAAAATTTTTACCTTCTCATGAAAGTTAACCATTCTTTTAGTCAAACATGCCAAACCATGAACAAACTGCTGTTCCTCTAGATAATACACGTTTATCCACATGGCTCCATAGCTCTTGGAATAATGATAATTGCCATCCCTCCTGCTTGTGAAATGTGCCATGATCTTCTGCATTTTTAAAATCTTCTTGACTTCTCTGTTAGATTTCCCCCTTAGTCTTTAAACTGGCCTCTTTGCCACAGTTTCTTTCCTTGGCTAACTCTTTAAAACATATCCTTCAATATTCTATTGGCTTCCTAAGGCTAATAAATCCTGTAACAAAACGACACAGAATCTGTGCCTTAAAACCACACCCATTTATTATCTCACAGCTTCTGCAGGTCAGAAATTCTATGTGGATTTGGCTAGGTTCTCCAACAAGACCAAAATCAAGGTCATGGCCAGGCTGCAGTCTTGCCTGGAAAACCTCTGATGAACAATCTATTTCCAAGCTCATGCAGACTGCGGGCAGAATTCAGCTCCTTTAATTCTTTTAATTGGACTGATGTCTCTGTTCCAGCCAAAGGCCTCACTCAGCTCTTTCAGTTCAGTTCAGTTCAGTCATTCAGTCGTGTCTGACTCTTTGCGACCCCATGAATCGCAGCACGCCAGGCCTCCCTGTCCATCCCGGAGTTCACTCAGACTCGCATCCATCGAGTCCGTGATGCCATCCAGCCATCTCATCCTCGGTCGTCCCCTTCCCCTACTGCCCCCAATCCCTCCCAGCATCAGAGTCTTTTCCAGTGAGTCAACTCTTCGCATGAGGTGGCCAAAGTACTGGAGCTTCAGTTTTNTCACTCAGACTCAGGTCCATGGAGTCAGTGATGCCATCCAGCCATCCCATCCTCGGTCGTCCCCTTCTCCTCCTGCCCCCAATCCCTCCCAGCATCAGGGTCTTTTCCAATGAGTCAACTCTTCGCATGAGGTGGCCAAAGTACTGGAGCTTCAGTTTTAGCATCATTCCTTCCAAAGAAATCCCAGGGCTGATCTTCAGAATGGACTGGGTGGATCTCCTTGCAGTCCAAGGGACTCTCAAGAGTCTTCTCCAACACCACAGTTCAAAAGCATCAATTCTTCGGTGCTCAGCTTTCTTTACAGTCCAACTCTCACATCCATACATGACCACAGGAAAAACCATAGCCTTGACTAGACGGACCTTAGTCAGCAAAGTAATGTCTCTGCTTTTGAATATGCTATCTAGGTCGGTCATAACTTTTCTTCCAAGGAGTAAGCGACTTTTAATTTCATGGCTGCAGTCACCATCTGCAGTGATTTTGGAGTCCCGAAAAATAAAGTCTGACACTGTTTCCACTGTTTCTCCATCTATTTCCCATGAAGTGATGGGACCCAATGCCATGATCTTCCTTTTCTGAATGTTGAGCTTTAAGCCAACTTTTTCACTCTCCTCTTTTACTTTCATCAAGAGGCTTTTGAGTTCCTCTTCGCTTTCTGCCATAAGGCTGGTGTAATCTCCATATCTGAGGTTATTGAGATTTCTCCCAGCAATCTTGGTTCCAGCTTGTGCTTCCTCCAGCCCAGCGTTTCTCATGATAGCTCTTTAGGTATTCACATTCCCTTTTGTGTTGTCCCCTCCATCTTCCAGTCAACAACACATTGAATCTTTTTTTGGTTTCAATTCTCTCTGCCCTTCTCTTCTGCCAGGAGCTAGTAAAATTTTCTGCTCTTAAGAAATAATTTGATTAAGTCAGGCATGAAATCTCGGGGCTGTTTCTAGAAAATGTACGTTTTACAAATTAAAAAAAAAAATTCAACATATACAGAAAATCTTGGGTGTCCATGCATTCATTCTTCCTCTAGTCCATCTCTCTCTCCTTGTCTGCATGGAGCCCTTTCTCTGCTTCGCCAGCATCCCACTGCATGCCTCAATCAGAACATTCGTCACAATGTAGTACACATCCGCTTGCTTGTTTGTCATTCCAGAAGACTTTGTAACTATGAAAGCACAGTATTCAAGCCAATGGTGAGCAACATAAATGCACGCTGAACAATTTGCATGTGCTTTTAAATTCAAAGAAAAAAACATACTTTATGTTCAATGTAAATATGCAGTACTGAAGTGTATTTATTTCTAGTTTTTATAAATGAGCAGTCTGTATCATAGACAAATTCCTCAGCTCAACATACTACTCATTTAATCAAAATTTTGCATTCATTAAAAATAATTTGAAAAAACATTTAAATTTATTGATATACATTGCTACTATGGTGATGGGTTTATCTCATTTAATTAAAACAATTTCATTTTACAGATGAGGGAAGTGAGACTTTAGAGTTGCCCAAAGTCAAGCAGCTACAGAGTAGTAAAGCCACGGCTGCTGACCCCCAACGTTACTTTCCTTTCTTCCTCCCTCCCTCCCTTCCTCCTTTTTTTCCTTCCTTCCAGATTTACTGAACACGTATTAAGTGGCAGGAATTGTACTAACATTTTCATTAAATAGATTTGAGTCCCCCAATACTGTTAGAAATAATATATTTATCATATGTATTTATAATACTTTCTGTACACACACACACACAAAACTAAACCATTACTTCATGGAATTAAATTATAATACCATACTTGATTTATGTTTATGTTTAATATGCACTTAAAATCATCCTTAACTGATCTCTCTTTTATGTGCCTGCATTTATTTGCAAAGACATGCAAATGAGCTACAACAAAAATACAGTTTATAGTATGCTGCTGCTGCTGCTGCTGCTAAGTCACGTCAGTCGTGTCCGACTCTGTGCGACCCCATAGACGACAGCCCACCAGGCTCCCCCGTCCCTGGGATTCTCCAGGCAAGAACACTGAAGTGGGCTGCCATTTCCTTCTCCAATGCATGAACGTGTATGCTAGTCATTAGCAACTCTGTGTGGGAAAAACCGATGAGAAAATTTAAACAAGGAAATTCCATCTTGCCCAATTGTGATCTCATCATAGCTGAGGACACTGTATGAACCACAGATGGTGAGAATGAAGGAGCCACACAAGTTCCTGTGGGACTTAAACTTCACCAAAGCAAGGACCTGTGCCTTAAAGCAGTTTGCTGCTTACAAAACGATGTCATATTCAAATATAAGGCATCTTACCGCTCAAGGCCTCCACTGTGACACTCAAAGTCAGTCCATAATGCATACAGCAGATACTGTATTAATCTGGCTAGAAAATATATGCCTTCCTAAATGCACACATTTAACAGTATAAATCAGTATCATAGTTCATTTACAATACAAACTAGATAAACATGAATTACTGCCATTCTTAAAATGGTCCTTGAAAAGTACAACTGCTGAAACCATCATGAATTACGAGATTTTAAAGACCTGAGATTTAGAGGAAGGAGGGTTCTAAAAGAAATGAGGGATTTATTATCCTTGTAAAGAAACTCCAAGCAAACCTAAGGAATTGTTTGACAAAAAGAAATCCAAATGGTAAAAGAATTAATTTCTCTCTCTCTCCCTCTTTTTTTTTTTTTGCTATTCTTTTGCCATTCATAATCAGGTCTGATATCAAAGGACTGCAAAGGAATATTCAAGAGGGGTGAAGAAAGATGCAATTTATGTAAATAATAAATCATGTTTATAATGGCCATCTGTATGAGCCCAGAGCTAAGGCCAGATACAGAAGTATCAATTTATAGCACAGAAAATTATTCCGAAGTCATAAAAGATGTTTGTAGCTATAGGAATTTTATTTATATAAATATAAATAGGAACAATGTGTTACATTCTCAAAATAGATACTGAATTCTAGTACATAAAAAATCTAATAATCCTCATTAAGTTCTTTTACAGTCACCTCCAGCTCTCCTATTTTTAATCACCCACTTGTATATTTATTATTTAAAAGGAAAAGGTGATAGATTTTTCTTTGTTCTCACACATTTTTTACACAAAACTTTACGTGAATCAGTGTACAATTTTATTTTATAGACACTTGGTGAGTATGCAGATAAATATTCACCTGGTTGCCACATCAGACTTGACCTTTCTGCTATCATCATGAATTTTTAATTTCTATTACTTTCAGCAGAACTCATGAACCTACTTGCCATCCCAACAAAACAAAGCAAGCCTTAAGCGTTAACCTGGAAAGTAAGCCTCAGCTTCATTAGGTAATGAACTCAACATAGTTCAGGTCCCACCAAAGAGAAAAAATGATTAAGATGATGTAAAGATATGTATATTTTCATATGTGTAAAAATGTGTGCCATTCTTTTCCTTTTTATAAATGCAGAGAATATTTTCAGGTATAATTTTTCTCTGCTTACAAAGAAAGCATCACAGCTGTGATTCAGTAACAGATTATATAATAGAGAACACAGGTGTACACAGAATTCACATACAATCCTACACAATCACATCAAATATAGTCATATCCTCAGTGAATATTAAAATTTAACTATCCCCACTACCTATTCAATTTGCCTATCTCTACAGGACATCATTTACTTTATGTTTAATGAAAAAAAAAGTTAAGTGGTCTGAATTTAATTTTTTGTCTTATAAGATAGAAAATAACAATTTAATTCTCATCCCTACAAGTTGTGAGCCTCAAATTACCTGGGGGAACATGAGGAATTTTATATTGCAATAACCAGGTGGTGCGAGTGGTAAAGAACTTGTCTGTGATTCAGTAACAGATTATATAATAGAGAACACAGGTGTACACAGAATTCACATACAATCCTACACAATCACATCAAATATAGTCATATCCTCAGTGAATATTAAAATTTAACTATCCCCACTACCTATTCAATTTGCCTATCTCTACAGGACATCATTTACTTTATGTTTAATGAAAAAAAAAGTTAAGTGGTCTGAATTTAATTTTTTGTCTTATAAGATAGAAAATAACAATTTAATTCTCATCCCTACAAGTTGTGAGCCTCAAATTACTTGGGGGAACATGAGGAATTTTATATTGCAATAACCAGGTGGTGCAAGTGGTAAAGAACTTGCCTGCCAGTACAGGAGACACGGGTTCAATCCCTGGGTCAGGAAGACCCCCTGGAGGAGGGCATGGCAACACACTTCAGCATTCTTGCTTGGAGAATCCCATGGACAGAGGAGTCTGGCAGACTACGGTCCATAGGTAGGAGACAATCTGATTTTCAGCAAAAAGGCTTTTTACTACCAAATATAAATGTGTTAGTTGCTCAGTCATGTCTGACTCTTTTTGACCCCTTGGAGTATAGCCCGCCAGGTTCTTCTATCCATGGCATTCTCCACTCAAGAATACTGGAATGGATAGCCACTTTCTTCTCCAGGGGATCTTCCCATCCCAGGGATTGAACCTGGGTCTCCTGCATTGCAGGCAGATTCTTTACTGTCTGAGCCACCAGGGAAGGCCTTACTACCAAATACATGTTTTTTAAAAACTTCCTGAAAAATAATGCTGAAATACACACATCATTTTTTTTTTCTTTGCCCTTTAGGAATTTGTGCTTTTCCATTCAAGCCTCAGCTCACTCACGTTGTCCATGAAGCCTTCCATGACATCTCAACCAGTTAGTCCCTTCAGAGTTTGGAAGATGATGATGGCTACAACAACGCTCATGAGACACTGCTGTGCAGTGGCAGACACTCTACGCACTCGACGTGATGATTCGTGTAATCCTCAGACTCAACTCCTGAAAGGATTCTATCTATCTGAGTTTTACAGGAAACCTGACAGAGAGAAATTAATCAACTTGCTTAAATTCACAGAGCTGGCGAGTAGAAGAGCTATGACTCAAATCCAGGCAGCCTGGCCTCAGAGTCCAAATATTTAATCACTAGATCATGATATCTGTCTTGATTTTCTGTTTACAAAATAGGAACAATCGTATGTGTTCACGGTATTATTGGCTAAATTACGTCAGATCGTTCCCCAGTACCCTGTCTAGTACTGAATACTGTTATTTTTACCAAGTACAGTATTTTTAGCTAAGCCTCTATCTGGTACTACACTGGGAAACCCCTGAGGATGAGGTCTGCATTCATTCGTTCGTTCATTCATTCATCCGACAAATACTCCTTGCACAAGTACTGTGAGCAAGATCCTAAGCCAAGACGGGTAAGCACTCATCTCCTAAGACCCAGTACTGGATAGCAGACTAACACAGTTCTTCCTCAGGGCTTTTGCATTTAATGGTTCGCTCTGTCTAGAAAACGCTCCTCCATATAATTTCAAGGCTTACTTCCTCACTATATTCTCAACTATTATGCCTTTAGTAACAACTTGCCTAAATACCCTAAGTTAAGCAAGGCTCTCTAAGGACTCTGTAATTTTCTCATTCTGCTTTGCATTTTTTACACACACATATCACAGATCACAAGTTCTGTAATAGCTGTCTAACTATTCCCAATAGAATAGCTATTGACAGAATAGCTATAGACAGAATTGGGACCACCAATTCCCAATTCTATATCCAGAACCTGGAATAGTAGGTCAGAAGTATTTGTTATACTGATGAAAGAAGGAAGAATAAAAAGGGAAGGAAAAGGAGAGAGGGAGGCAGTTGGCACAAAAAGAGAAGGGCTAGGAGAATTTTGATAAATTTTATAAAGAAGAATATCCACATCCCTTCTGGTCCATACCTCTTACCATGAATGAAAGAACACTGACAGTAAGCCTCTCCCTCACCCTCCCATCTCTCTTACAGAAATTTCTGAGAGCTCCTTATAAATGGCCTTCCTCAGCTTCTTTTCATGCATCCCTATATACTTATATCTCACACCATTTAAATTCTGACACCTGCTCTTGCTCCTCCTAAGAAAAGATGCATATATGACCTCCAAGAACACCTGCTTTCCTTTTCATTTTCCACAATCTTGAAGAGTTATAATTTCACAGTATCATAAATGGTAGCTGTCATGATTTGTAATTTATCATCCAACTACCATAGACTGATTTATGATTAAGGAAAAAACTCTTAGTTTTCAATTATCAAAAATATGCATCTGTGGATTCTTTCTTCAAACGTGACATCATTAATTAGCAGGAAATGTGTTTTGAACCTCTTTTCTAATAAGAGTAACGAATGTACACTACACTATTCCCTCCCAGTACCATTCTGATCACTTATGGGAGTTTGGATTGGCATCAGGCTATTCAGTTATTTTGGTTTTCCTCTATGACTTGCAGAAGCGACAGCTGTCACTTACAGGCAGAAGATTTCAAAGAGCAATTGGTGACCTTTCACCACCCAGTAGTGATTTGGAGCTGTGTGCCAAGATGGAGTCCCCATCACATGGGTTTCCGTGTGAGGACACTGGGAAAAGTGGGCAAGCAGACAAGCAGAGTAACTGAAAACTCAACCTTGGCTCAACTAATTCACTGGCATTTGACAGTCAGTATTGTTTTTTTCCCCTGCAGCTATGCTAGGTTCATCCTGCCTGACACAGTAGGAGCATGAGAATCAGTGTCCATGCAGAGTGGAAGCTAATTCATACTGCTGACCTCACACCATTGGTACCATAGACTAGGTATTTCAGTCATGACACCGGAATATCATGGGACAAGTATCACGGAAGGAAGACATTTGTACCTATCATGAAATCATGGTAGAACATTTTTTCCTAGGCTCCTTTGTACATCTTGAGGCTTTCTGATGAGACTACTAAAGAATTGCTGTCACATATTTTGTATCTTTAAAAAAGCATGTCGATGTGTAGCAAAACGAATACAGTATTATAAAGCAAAACAAACTAAGAAATAAAAATTAATTAAAAAAAAGCTTCTGGAGGTGATAAGAACAACATCACATTCTTTCAATATCAGAAATAATTCTAGGTGTTTTAGTTCCTGTAAAAAAAAATTTGAACGTATCTGTAAAAATTTTTAACTATAATATCATTATAGGAAAAGGGAAAAACACTGTTTCATTCTTTTCTGTTGATGCAATAATAAAGAATCTCATACTGAATGAGTCCTAGGCCCTTCCAACCACTTTTCTATCTCTACATATTCGGGTTATTATCTTCAGAATACTATTAATAAAAATATCCCTTCAAAAACAGATGAATAAAACAGCTTCCTCCCCTGTGACTTATTCTTGAGTTTCTTCAAATGTTCTCCTTCTCCTCATACTTCTCCCCATGTTCTTCTCCCTTTTTCTCTTTCCTTCTCAAACACACACACACACACACACACACACTTTACAAAATGCAACCATCAAACTACAGGCTCAGTTTATACCTTTAAAAAAAACAAAATATCTTCACAGAAATAATATTTTTAAAGAATTCTGCATTAGTTTCAACCTAATTGC
Organism: Aepyceros melampus; assembly: GCA_006408695.1. Lineage (NCBI taxonomy): Eukaryota > Metazoa > Chordata > Mammalia > Artiodactyla > Bovidae > Aepyceros > Aepyceros melampus. The sequence goes on along the minus strand of SJXQ01005529.1, from coordinate 157,613 downwards.
AACAATGATTTAACCAGGCATGGCTGTTGAATATATTGCAAATTATTCTAACATCTGCTCAGTGAGCAATTCCAAATCAGTGGTTATATCATATGAGATTCTTCAGTCCTCTTTTGCCAAGTCCCACTACTATAAAAATGTGTATAACTACTAATTCATCATTGAAAGAAAATTGTGCATGATGTATTTAAAAGGGTTAGGAAAGAAGTTTTCAAATACTACACTACAAAGATAATGGGATTGTAAAAAGTCAGGACCCACTTCTGCTGTTCTCAAGCAATTAAGTCCATGAAAAGTAATAGATATGATTAATCACTTCAACTGCCTTTGAGTTCATTGAAAACTGCACCTGAATATGTCCAGAGAGAATCTGAAGAAAGTAGGAATTGTTCTTAGAGAACACTCCAGTCTCTTTTGAAAACAGAGTAAGAATGAAATAGCACCCATCCAAAATTTTGAACCTACATCAATGTTGATGTGTTCTTGTGATAATTAACCAGCCCTGAGACACAGGCAAAATTCAGCAAGAATAATATTCCAAGAAAAGAAGGTGTACATAAATGATTTTACCCATGCTACTTCTTCAACTACTAGGCACAGTTTTAATCACTAACCAGTTGCATTAATAACTATGACAAATAAGACCATACATTGGGCGATAAACACTCTTTATGGCAAGAATGAGAAGCTCCTTTCATAGGCAAACAGTTCATTGACTCTCAGAATCCTTTGCTTTTACCAGGTGGAAACTATCAGGCTTTAGCTGAAGTTTTGATGTTTTATCCCAAATACTTATCTGTTCACTGGATTCAAGTCTGGGCAGTTGCATGAAAGCCTGGGGACAGAGATTATAATGTCAGCTAGATGAGGCTGGCAATTGAGATACAAGCGTGAGGTCAGTGTATATCTGCACACTTTCCAACCAGTAAAAGCATGCGTTTCTGCACCCGTTGCAGGAGAAGAGAAAAACATTTCAGACAGAAAATAGCTTTAGTCAGTTTGCCAACACTAGTCAAAACAATCTCTTTCTGTTTCTCTCTTCCACATAAACACAGAAACCTGAAAGGGAATATATCATGGATATCGTTAAAAAAAAAAAAATTCCATTTCTGGAGGGGTGTCTGTTGACTTTCCAGACCCATTTTCTCAATCTGCCTGCTTTAGTGCACCCAAACCAGATGAATTCCGTGGTGATTACAAGTCACTCAACGCTTTTAAGAGAAAAATGAATAGATGAGGGTGTGAAGGGGAAATTATGTGATTTAATGTCAAATATGAACACAGAAGCCCTTCCTGATCCTCTACATGATAGTCCTATTCCCTTTGAGGTAGGCAGAGAGAAGAATATAAAATCCTACGAGTGTGTTCCAGAACATCAAAGTACCAACACATGTCAAAGACACCACTGGTAGAGCATGTCGAAGTTGTGGGAACAAAAATCCCACTGCCCCAGACTGAAGCTCTGCCCTGACTTTCTTCTCTGCCCTCCTCTGCATCTGTTCTATCTCTTGCTGTACCTTCCCAAACCAAAACTCCACTAAACTCTCAGGTTTCTGAAACCTTCAGTCGTGTCAGACTCTGCAACCCCATGGACTGTAGCCTACCAGGCTCCTCTGTCCACAGGGTTCTCCAGGCAAGAATACTGGTGTGAGCTGCTGTGCCCTCCTCCAGGGGAATCTTCCTGACCCAGGGATCGAACCCATGTGTCTTACATCTTCTGCACTAGCAGGCAGGTTCTTCACCATTTGTGCCACACAGCCTTTTCCTTACTCCTAACATTGCAGATAGGAGTCTGCGCATCTTCTGAAAAATTCCATCTGCCTACCTGCCAACTGGCGGCAGTCTACATTTGCTTGCCTCTAGTCCAAGTTTACCTAGAAAAAATCTGTAAGTATATATAACACCAGATTTCTTTCCGCAGTAATTACCCTGGTTCCTCCCTCACCTTCCCTAATCCATAACAATTTGACCATTTCTGAATTACCATGGAGCCTGTAACTAGTGTCACATGTCTTGCCCTAATTAAACAATGTCTCATAGTATTCATTCATTATCTACAAATTCATGAAGTTCATATACATACGCTCTGAAAGTCAAAGTGTTAGTCACTCAGTTGTGTCGGACTCTTTGCAACCCCTTGGACTGCCAGGCTCCTCTGCCCATGGAATCTTCCAGGGAAGAGTACTAGAGTGGGTTTGCCATTTCCTTCTCCAGGGGATCTTCCCAAACCAGGGATTGAACTTGGGTCTCCTGCACTGCAGGCAGATTCTTTACCATCTGAGCCACCAGGGAGGCCCCACACACTCTACAGTCAGCTTATTCTTCTTCTAGCAAAGTCTTGATGCCAGAGATTTTATTTTATACTTCTCTGGTAGAGAAAATAATAATGATATATATTTAAAATCATGTTTACCTATATAACTGAAACTTTGGGAAGTGGGAAGATAAAGAAAACTGAGCTTTGCTCTAATGGGACTGAAAGTTTATTCACTCAGCACTGAGTTCTTGTTGCATGAAGGGTATTAGACTATGAGCCCATCATGAATGAGAAACAGCCCCTTTGAAAACTTACCTATGATGGTAGGGACAGAAGGTCAGAGATAAGATGCCTCCATTGTAACTACTGAGCAAGACAGGAATAGTAAAGTGATTAGAAGAGAGAAGTTATTTATGACTGGGCTTTGGGGAGGTAGGAATACAAGACAGTATACTAAGAAATAAGCAAGTAATAGAATTAGGCAGTGTCCATAAATTCTGTAAGAATCCCAGGAACTAGGAGGAAAATGTCATGAAGCTGCCACTGGCCTCCACTCATCTGAGATCTGCCTGCAAGCTAACCTTAAAGGAATACCCATCACACGGGAAGGAAATGCAGGGAGTATTTTGGAAGCAAAGTCGTGTGCTTTTCAGGGCAGAATCTGGTGCCCTGGTGGAGCTGGGTGCATTCCAGATTTCTGGGATGGGTCTGTGAACACCAAGTCTGTGCTTTCAAGAGGATAAGAAAATGCAGACACAAATGAGCTAACCATGAATGTTATCTGCTGAGACAGGCCCCGGGGGCCAGTCAGAGTCAATGCAGAGAGCGGTGTTGGTGAAGGAGCTGGACATACTTTCTTTTCATTGCAGGCACCCAGGTGAGTAATTCAGAGACGCAGAGAATAAGAGCTGCCCTGGGCACCTACACAATCTTCCTTCTAAGGGAAAAGGAAATAAAACACTAATACAGGGAAGGCGGGAAACAGCTGAGAGCTAATCAGGCTAATTCCTTTCCTTTTGAGACAACTGGCAGTCAAAAGAGTATTATAAAGTCTGGAAATACGAGATTAATGACCTGGAACATAGTCTCTTCTCCCCAGTCGCCATGCCCCGGCCAATTCCCACACTCAGCCTGTGGGCTTCAGACTCTCCAGCAACTAAAATCAGAAATGATTTAACTTACCAGGAAGACAAAATAGACAAGAAACTTCTTCATAATATGGACTCACAAATATTCTAAGATATATAATTCTGAAATTCCAAATCATATTTTTATACCAAAAAATTAACTAACTGATTCAAGGGTTCCAATGAGAAAAGTGAAAATTCACAAATCCAGGACAAAATGCATAGATATGGGCTGTATCCATCATAAGAACTGATACACTATCACTTTTTTTTTTCTGTTTCCTTTTAGAAAAACTAATCCTTCCCTGTTCCCATGAGCAAAAGTTCTGCCAAAAAGTCACAACTGCATTTGAGTTTTAGTTTCAGAAAAAGCTGTTGTTCATTTAAGAGTCTGTTTTCTGAATTGGAAAAAAAAAAAGTGACCTGGGTGAAAGTCAATCCATCTTTCTGACTGTATCCCAAGAAAACTTGGGCTTCCAGGGTGGCATTAGTGATAAAGGATCCACCTGCCAAAGTAGGAGGCCCAAGAGACTCAGGTCCAATCCCTGGGTTGGGAAGACGACCTGGAGTAGGAAATGGCAACCCACTCCAGGATTCTTGCCTGGGAAATTCCATGGGCAGAAAAGACTGGCTGACTATAGTCCATGGGGTTACAAAGAGAGGGTGGAGCTGCCAGGCCTGTGCAGCTCAACAAGCTTGCCTTTGGGAGTATATTTTTGGCATTAAGATTGATCTTTGGTTCTAAACCTGACTGGAATAATCTGAAAACACTTTTATTTCTCCATCTTTGGTAATGGGTACATTCCTGACAGGCTAGTAACCCATCAGAAACGATGGTATGTTTAGAAACAGAATTACAAAGTATGCCTGTGAGCTACACTGACTGGACCAAATACAATAAAAGTCAGAAGATAGCCGGAGCAACGAAAATATGACTCTTCTTCCCGATGCTTACTTAAGTCTAAAACACATTAAATGAAAATTATCAATGTAATTCCATTTTGGGCAGATGATTTAACCTGCCATCAGCAAATGCTTAGCAGTCTCCTACTTGGGGTTTATACACTGGGGTGAGTGCTCTGGAGGACACAGAAATGCTCTAAAATTGAAATTGAACGGGCAAGAAACTTATGCTAGAAACCATTTGTATGTGTAACCATTGTCTAGCAGAATGTGAAAAGTTGTATGAATGGGGCAAAGTGTTACGGAAGCATGGATGAGACTGAAGCTTCTGTTTGCTAGAATAAGGAACGTCTTAAAGGAGATAACGCATGAACTAAGCTCTTTCAAAATTGGAGTATAATTGTCTTACAATGCTGTGTTAGCTTTTTCTGCACAATGAAGTGAATCAGTCACATGGATACATGTACCCCCTTCCTTGTGGCCCTCCCTCCTACCCTCCCTGAGCCCATTCCTCTAGGGCATCACAGAGCACTGGGCTGAACCCCCTGTGCTGAGCAACAGCTTTCCACCAGCTATCTGCTTTACACGCAGGCTTCCCTGGTGGCCCAGTGGTAAAGAAGCCAGCAGCCAATGCAGGAGACATAGGTTATTGATTCATTCAGTTAATTTGTATTTGTGCAGGGAAATAATGATTATGGGTTCAATCCCTGGGTCAGGAAGATCCCCTGAAGAAGGAAATGGCAACCCATTTCAGGATGCTTGCCTGGGAAACCCCATGGACAGAAAAGCCTGGCAGCTTACAGTACAGGGGGCCATAAAAGAGTCAGACACAATTCAGCAACTAAGTAACAACAACAGGGCTGCGTGTGCAGGCCAGTCCTAACCTCCCAGTTCATCCCCACACGCCCTGCCCTGCTGTGCCCACACGCGTGTTCTCGCATTTGTCTAGATTCCACACAAAGAAGATGTTGTACATACAGACACTGGAGTATTACTCAGCTGTAAAAAGGAACAAAATTGTGTCATCTGTAGAGATGTGGACAGACCTAGAGATTGCCATAGAGAGTGAAGTAAGTCAGAAGGAGAAAATGATATATCAACGCATATATGTGGACTGTGAAGAAGGGGGAGCGCCGAAGAATTGATGCTTTTGAACTGTGGTGTTGGAGAAGACTCTTGAGAGTCCCTTGGACTGCAAGGAGATCCAACCAGTCCATTCTGAAGGAGATCAGCCCTGGGATTTCTTTGGAAGGAATGATGCTAAAGCTGAAGCTCCAGTACTTTGGCCACCTCATGGGAAGAGTTGACCATTGGAAAAGACTTTGATGCTGGGAGGGATTGGGGGCAGGAGGAGAAGGGGACGACAGAGGATGAGATGGCTGGATGGCATCACTGACTCAATGGACGCGAGTCTGAGTGAACTCCGGGAGTTGGTGATGGACAGGGAGGCCTGGCGTGCTGTGATTCATGGGGTCGCAAAGAGTCGGACACGACTGAGCAACTGAACTGAACTGAACTGATGTGGAATCTAGGAGTTAAAGTAGCAAGGATTTCAGAACGGATATAGGGATAGGAAATGTAGGATGGCAACGATGGAGGCAAACGCATCAATGTGATCCAGAAGACCATGCTCAGCAATGCCAAGGGGTCTCTCGGTTGGAACACTGGGTCAGACAGTACATGGGCTAATAATCTCAGCTATAAATGACCCATTACCAATCCCCTCAGGCCCAGGGAGGATGAACTCAATGTTTGCACAGTTTCATGAGACCAGACTAAAGGAGAGTCAGGCACATTCCCAACTGAGCATGCCTCAAGAACAACAGATACTCCATTTAGAGGTGTTGGCACATAAAAATTTAAAGGTTCCCTGGGGTCTTATGAAAAGACCTCCAGGTAAAGCCAGAAAAGTCATTTCCAATCTTGGAAATTCACTTGGCAATTTGTTCAAACCCTCTGGTGCTCAGTGTTTTCACCTATAAAGAAGGAATCACTATAATATTTGTCTAGTCTACCTGCAGAGGGGCAGGTAGGAGGCTAAAGAGACTTTCTAAGCACAAAATGATTGTGTTGAAAGTGGCCTGAACAAGCATATAAGACTAATATATTTTCAAACTCAGAAAAATATTATCATGCATCAAAACCCCTTCCTGAAGGATGGGAAAGGAAATCTGGGAGCATAAGAATGTACACACACACACACACATCCAGAACTGCTCAAATAATCTGAACAAGCTGTTCCAACAGAAAAAGAATTACTAAAGAACAGGTCACTTTTCATTTTCCTATCTCTTTCAGGAAATGCCAAAAAAAAAGTAAAAATAAAAATGAACAACCGTTTTTCCATGTGCTAGGCCAGCTGCTACTACCTTAACAGGACACTGTTGTTTAAGTAACCATTTTTTTTTTTTTAGTGAAGTCGCTCAGTCGTGTCTGACTCTTTGCGACCCCATCGACTGTAGCCTACCAGGCTCCTCCCTCCATGGGATTCTCCAGGCAAGAGTACTGGAGTGGGTTGCCATTTCCTTCTCCAGGGGATCTTTCTGACCCAGGGATCGAACCCTGGTCTCCTGCATTCCAGGCAGATGCTTTAACCTCTGAGCCACCAGGGAAGCCTAAGTAACCATAGTAGAATCCAAAGGCTCATCAGAAATAATACAATGCTTTACGAAGAGGAGAAAACTAATTCCATTCATCAAGTACCTACGTCTCTAGACAAAGCCAAAATAGATGGAGAAGAAGCAAATAGTTTTTAACAACAAAAACCTCACTATATACCTCTTGTTTCCTGTTTCTGATTTCAGAGAGCAAAGTATATAAACTGTCACTTATCTCATCCAAGGCAAAAAATTATTTCATCCATCCACATGATAAGCTTTAATGAATAGTTACTATGTGCCAGGAAAGATGCTGGGCAAAGAAATGTGGAAAAATAGTTATTGCTGTTAAGGACGTAAGACCAGCAGAGAATAAAACCCACCAACATTCATATCGTGAGCATAAGGAGAAATTACTCCTATTACTGCAACTGGGTCTCAGAATAACACTTTGAAGAAAGCATTGCCTTACAGATTTGAACACTGAGGCCCACAGAATTTGAGTGATTGGTCTAAATATGTAAAACCAGCTTATGGTGGAACCAGAGTTCAAACCCAAGTCTTCAGACCCAAAGTCTCTTCCCAGTACTATGTAAGGATGTGCAGACAAAGCTTTTCCCTAACATCACCACACAACCTGCTAAGTCCTTTCTATTCACATGCAAAACTCTATCTGGGTACTCTATTTCCTCTTGGCTTGTAGTCAGAAAACAGTCTGAGTAAGACTCTGTCATAAGTCATCATGGGCCAAGCAAAAAACATCAAGCTACATATAACAAGAATTACTCCAATTACAGGAATGATGAAAACACTATAGTAGGAGGCATATTTGCTTACCTCTCTCAGCCCGTGACAGACACAGTCAATAAAGCCTAGGTAGCATTATTCATCATTTTCAGAATGAAAAAAAATAACAAAAATACCATTTCCCCCATCATGAAAATGGCATAGCTTTTTATAAACAGACAAAACTCAGTGCCTGCATTTTATAACAGAATTTTAAATGTGCAAATCCTTCAATGTAACAATTACACTTCTGGGAAAGCATTAAGTGTTTATTATTTAGACAAACCCCAAAGCTTTGAGTCATTGTTCTCTCTATCTGTGATGCTCTCTATATCCAATGACTGGCCAAGTCCTATCAATTCCACTTCCAAAACATCTCTCATATCTATTTCTCACCCCATCATCACTGTGGAACATTATTTTTTCTCATCTGACTATTAGTTTCCTTACTGGTCTCTTCAATTCCTATTTCTTACCACTAAAATGTATTCTACATAGTCATCCAGATACATCTTCATAAGTACAGTTCTAAGAGAATCACCGTGATGTTCAAAAATATTCAAAGGTTTTCCACTGCCTTTTAAATTAAGGACAAACCCCTTTTCCTAGCTTTCAAGATAAACAAGTGATAGCTCCATTATTACCTTCCACTTACTTTCAAGACAAAATGGCAGAATGCAATTCTCAAAATGCAGTGCTCAAACAAACCTCAAGTTCTCTTGTTTCAAGGATTTTACATCCTTGCCATAATCTTTGTGAAGATTTTTTTTCTTTAAATCCTATACTATTACTATTTTTGTACTTCTTTTAAATCACATTATGTTCTAGCTTAAATTATTTGCAAACTTGATATATACTTCCACTAAATTATGCATCCTTGAAAAGAGCCTATGCCTTATATCTATCTTCAGTGGGGTTTCCTTGAGGCAGAGCTTTTGCAAGAAATTTACAGAAGCAGCAGTCTCAGGAGAAAGTAGAAGAGTGAGGAAAGAGGATAAACTGAAGAACAAGATGGAGCAAGCAAGGCAAAGATGTAGTTCCAAGAGATGTCTAGCTGCAGTCTGATCCCATGAGAGCTCCAAAAGAGAATGTGCCACAGAGACTGTCCCATCTGGAATGAGAAAGCTGGCCTCTTATACACCGTATCAGTCACTCACAGGCCATGGCCCACCTTCGGAGGGCAGTGTGAGTTTCCAAGCATCTCTGGGCTAGGGAAACTTCCCTAATCCACAGGCAATAATTTGGAGACATGGGTATGAACCTTAAACAACATCCACCACAGCTGGGGAACAGGTGTGCCCACCCAGTGAAAAACATCTGGAGAGTGTACATATCACCTGCTCACAATCCCTGATAACATTGCTAATAGCTAAGAGCCAAGAGCAGATGCTCAGGAAATACCTGTGGAAAAGAACTGCTAACATGAAGAAATGACTTTATTCTCATTATTATTTATTCTCTTTATTTCTCACATGAAAGTATATGACTACATTCTTACAAACTGCACTTGTTTACCTGTTCACGTAGTTACAACAAAATACCTTTGACTGGGTGGGTTATAAACAATGGAAGTTTCTTTTCTCACAGTTCTGGATGTTGGAATTCTGAGATCAGGATGCCAAGCATGGCTGATTTCTGGTGAGAGCCATCTTCTAGGCTGCAGATGGCTTATTTCCTATTATATCCTTGCATGGTGAAAAGCAGGGGCGCGAGCTTTCTGGCCTCTTCTTATAATCTCACTAAAGAGGGCTCCATCTTCATTACATTATTACTATGCTCCCCAAAGTCCCACCACCAAATACTATCACATTAGGGACTAGAGATTAGATTTCAACACATGAATTGGCTGGTGGCCGAAAACACATTTTCAGTCCACTCTCCCCCAGGTATTCAAGCAAACAGTAAGAAAAATATATGGAATTGTTATATTGCATTTCCCTAATTTAACATAAATATTTGGACTCACTAGCAAGTCTACACTAATAGATCAACCGGAAATTAATTCACGCTCATGAAAACTGAACAGTTTGTCACTCTCAGAGATTTTAGATGAAGATTTATAAAAACATTGAGGATAATTTCTGAGGAAAGTGATCATATTCATTCTAAAGGACAGAAGGTCTACTAGCAACCCATCAAGCTACTGATTATGGTGATAAATATTTGCAGAAAAAACCCAAATCTGTCCTTACAAATTCTAAGAGAGCCTCTTATCTGTAGTTAATCATCTTCCAAGTTGAGGTCTTCTTTGGATCAATGAGTAATAAACAAGTAACACTTCAGTAGGCAGCATATTAAACTCATCAGTTGCATTGAATTTATGTCTTCAATTGTATGATGATTAAGTCAATATTTGGGATAAAATCAGTATGGTGTCATTTTAAGAGTTCTATTTTTTTAAAAGGCTAAAATGCACATGCCATGGAAACTCTAGCCATGTAATTCATGCTTGCAGCAATTCAAGTGTATTTTGAATGTCATCTATGTGGAAGCTGTTCTACTAGGAGACACCAGGAGTATGTGGTTGAGTAGGACTTGTTTCCTGCTCTCAAGATGGGTACAGTCTAGTAAAGGAGATAATAAGTGTACTGATGTTTTAAAGGAAGGATATAATTAACTTTTGAAAATGCATCAGTCGCCTTCTCAAAATCTTTACTTCTCCATCATCTTCACCGTGAGGTACAAAATCCTTAGCGTTCAAGATCCTTCATGATCACACTCCTGTGATCACATGATCACACTCACCTTTCTATTTATTGATTTTATTTTCTCCATAAATTCTTTATTGAGCACCACGCTTGCTCTAGAGACCTGGTTAATGGTAGACAAGACACACACCAGCTTGCATCCATCAACTTTCTATCTATCACTTTCCCTTTCATACACAGGACAGTCCAATCACACATACCTAACAGATCCCAGAACTGGCCACTGAACTTTCAACCACTGTTCCCCTGCCCACAACTTGGTATTTCTTTTCCCATATTTTTCCTAATAAATCTTCTAATCTTTCAAATGTTAGTGCACATACCATCTTTTAAGCTGTGTGTCTTGACAGCTACTGTTTAGAAGAAGTGGTCTTTCTCTCCCTTGTACACCCTTAGCACTCACTGTAGTCTTTCTCTTACTTGACACCGTAGGGCAAAATCTGTCATCCCAAATTGTGTTTTTTGGTACTAAGATTAATTTAGGCTGATTATTTTTCATAAACAGAAGACTCTGGAAATCTTTCTTTTTCATCTCCTTCATAGCTGCCTAAAGAACTTAGACAAAGAGTCTGTTCCTGAAACAGAGCTACCGCTGAGACATCTGCAAAGAACACAGGCTTAGAACGTGGGGGAAGCTCAGCAAGACCTAAATCAGAGTCCACCGCTCTGTCTCCTGTTGTCTCAAACATTTGTTTTTCAAACATTTGCTTTTCCAACTCCATGTGAATTGTTTTCCTCTCCTTTGCAATCCCAAACCACAACCCCCAACACCCTCTTTTGTCCTTAATTGAAGGTGGTATTTAGGGTGGGGACTGGGGGTATCAAACCAGTCCATCCAAAAGGAAATCAGCAAAAGAGACACAGATGTATAGAACGGACTTTTGGACTCTGTGGCAGAGGGAGAGGGTGGGATGATTTGGGAGAATGGCATTGAAACATGTATACTATCATGTAAGAAACGAATCGCCAGTCTAGGTTCAAGGCAGGATACAGGATGCTTGGGGCTGGTGCACAGGGATGATCCAGAGAGATGATATGGGGTAGGAGGTGGGAGGGGGGTTCAGGATTGGGAACTCATGTACACCCGTGGTGGATTCATGTCAATGTATGGCAAAACCAATACAGTATTGTAAAGCAAAATAAAGTAAAAATTAAAAAATTAAAAATAAATAAAATAAAAACTGCTTTATCAGAATCCTAAAAAAAAAAAAGGAAATCAACCTTGAATATTCAATGGAAGGACTGTTGTTGAACCTGAAGCTCCAGTACTTTGGCCACCTGATGCGAACAGTCATCGGAAAAGATCCTGATGCTGGGAAAAACTGAAGGCAAAAGGAGAAGGGGGCAGCGAGGATGAGATCACCAACTCAATGAACATGAATCTGAGCAAACTCCTTGGAGAGAGTGAAGAACAGGGAAGCCTGGGGTGCTGCAGTCCATGGGGCCACAAAGAGGCCAACATGACTGAGCAACTGAACAACTTCAGCCCTTTGGGTGAGTTACTCAGTTCCCCTGGGTCTCTGCCATGTACACAGTTTACATGTTACTGCACTTTTGTCTGATTTTTTCCTGTTAATCTGTCTCATGTCATTTCTTAGACCAGCTACAAGAACCTAGAAAAGTAGAGGAAAATATCTTTCTCCTCAATGACTTATATAATCGAATAAGCAATATTTACTGTATCAGAGTCCGAAGAGGAACCAGCCTTCTTGCAGTAGAATCATTTTGAGGGATATTTATTTATTATCAAAGGTGTGGGCAGAATGGAGACGAGCCACAAGGATTAGCACTATACTCAGAAAGAACAGCAGAGAAATTGTCACCATCTCTAACCCAAAGAGTCAAAGGGAAGGGATGATTGCCACATCTGGAAGGAGAGAGTCAACAGATGATGGTATGTTTACAGGAACATTCAGTAGAGGAACACGGCCAACACCAGGAGTTTCACAGGGAGAAGGAATAATTAATCTCACTCTCCTCTCCCTCTCATCCACTGCTGGGGTGCCCCTGAAATAAACCGATTCTCCTAAAAAGGAGAGGACCAGGGAACCTTTGCAGTCATCCAAGCAAGCCATTATGCTGGGGCAGATAAAGTGGTAGGTTAGGGTAGAGTACAGATCTGCAGGGGCAAAAGACAGAAATTTGCCACACCTACACACTTACCTCCTTTTCCAAACTCTAAATTCTTGAAAGCTAAGGTCCGGTACTTAAGACAATACCCAGAACATAAATGCTTATTAAGTACTTTATTAATGGATGGTGTGTTACAAGAGCAATGCTAGAGGATACCAATATTCAAAAGGGCACAGGGTTTATCTGAGGGCAGTGAGCATAGGAACACAAGTACCACTCCTTGTTGTTTTATCTCTACTGAAAATCCTAATGTTGAGTGCATTAATTCAGCAAATCTAGACTGATACCTTACTTCCTGAATTTTCAGACTGATGACGTGTACAGCTATTCATTAGTTGGTTCATATGGGAAACTGTTTCATGTGTAACTCATCCATCTGAAATTTTAACCAAGAAAAATAAAAAATGAAAAGATGCTCAGACAATTTGATTTCCATCATTCTTTTGCACCTCTGATCTTTACTAGTGCTCTTTATCAAAGATAATGCTATTCCTTCTCCAGGGCAAATAATTTGAATTGCATTTTCAGAAGGGCTAAAGGAATAATTCTTCTTTTTTTTTTATGGCAATTTACTAGAGAAAGATCATGGATTAATGAAATCTACAGGTGACTCTAAATCCTACTTAAGGGTTTCAACAACCTCTTCTATCAAACCTTAAATGAAACTGTAACTGTTTACAAAACTGAATGAAAGCTCACGAATTTTTACCCTGAATATTCCTGTCAAATAGCTGGTATAGGACATGACAAAAAATGGACAATATAAGAAAAATTAAAGGTCTAAATTACCTATAAACTGGATTATCAGCCACTGAATTACCGAGCCAAGTATATTTTATGAAGTTCTCTTCCATCAATACTTAGCGCAATTTTTATAGATGCTTCATCAGTTGTACAGAAAATCATGGCTCTTATAAATGAGCACTGTCTTCAGAGATAGAATATTCTCCTACTTGTACTTTGAACCTTTTACACTAATTTATACCCATTTATGGGAAAACAGCTATAAGTCTTTGGACCTACGACTGGGAATTTGACTGCATGTCTATTTGAATGGAAGAGCTTGCCTAAAGTTTTATGAGTTTTATTTGATGCAGCCCAAATATCTTCCCTTACACCACCACCAATCCCAATCAAGTATATGCAGTTCCTCCAAGTTATACACTGGAGAGGCCTCCATCTATTGCAGGAGTTCTATTGTTATGCAGAGAAGAAAGGGGGAAGATAAAAGGATTCTACTTGAGATTAAGAAAGCCAGGAGCTCATCTGCACCAGTTAACACAAAATACACCATCCCTATTATCCTGACTATCTTACGCAAAGCTACAGCCAATGACTTGCAAACACTTCTCTGCTATCCAGGGAACCATGGTTTTGAGAAACAAAATAATCTAAATTTGAAATAAAGGCAAAGGTGCCAAACACTCAAGTCTTTGTCTTCCACCTTCAAAACAGCTTTGAGAAGATTCTAGGAAGCTTCCTGGGCTTCATGGGAACCAACTTAAAATCCAATGTTTGCCCAAAAGGATGCTGTAACATTTTCACCTCCTAAACCTGCTGTTTAAGCTGCTCCTGTGTCACTCATTGTCTTCAGCAAAAGAGCCCATTATTTCATTGCGATCAAAAAGTACACCACACGCGAAGAGCCACTTAACAATGTGTCGTGATAAGCACACTGAATGTATTTCTTCATACTTGCATCTCAGCCCTGTGGATTCACTACAACTTTGCAATGAACACAACTGCCCAGAATGTACCACCAGATATTTTATCTCTTTTTGAAACTCTCCTTTAATGCCTTCCTGAAATCTACTCATCGATGCCTCAGTCTCACAGAGTTACCACTATTCATTCAACAAGTATTTATAATGATATTTCAGGAATAAGTAAGCCTGTGTGTGCATGCGTGCTAAGTTGCTTCACTCACGTCCAACTCTTTGTGACCCTATGCACTATAGCCTGCCAGATTCCTCTGTCCATAGGATTCTCCAGGGAAGAAGAGTAGGTTGCTGTGGCCTCCTCCAAGGGATCTTTCCAATCCAGGAATTTAACCCTCATCTCCTACAATGTGGGAGACCAAGGTTCAGTTCCTGGGTTGAGAAGAGCCCCTGGAGAAGGAAATGGAAACCCACTCCAGTATTCTTGCCTGGAAAATCCCATGGATGGAGATGCCTGGTAGGCTATAGTCCATGGAGTCGCAGAGTCAGACACGACTGAGCGACTTCACTTCACTTTCACTCCTACACTGGCAGGGGGGTTCCTAACCACTCGTGCCACCTGGGAAGCCCAAGTAACTCACTAGATACTATAGAAATCAAAGCTACATCAGAGATACCCTTCCCCCACCCCCCACAGAGTTTGCCAAATAATTGAGGAAACGATATGTATAATCCCCTGGAGAAGGAAATGGCAACCCACTCCAGTATTCTTGCTTGGAGAATCTCATGGACTGAGGAGCCTGATGGGCTGCAGTCCATGGGGTCACAAAGAGTCGGACACGACTGAGTGACTTTACTTACTTACTTATGTATAAACAAGTCAATTATAATCAGAATGTAAGTACCAAAGTAAAGATACAGGTCAGACACTTTGAGAGAAAATGGAGATATGACTTCCACATATATCATGCTTATTATGAAATACAAATTTATTCCAGCAAAATTCATGTATTCATGTATTATGAAACAATTCAAGCATAAATCAAATTTTACATTTTCTTCTGCACAATTTCATCTATAGAATACTGCACCCAGCTGAACTGAGCTGTGTAAGAACAGAACAAATACACACATGCACACACTTCAAATATTTACCAGCAACTTCAGTGTGTTATGACTCATACCCACTGACGACAAGAGTTAAAATTTTCTGTCCAGTTTCAGATTATCTTCATTCGTTCATTCTGCAAAAATTCACAAGCTGCAATCTTTCTAACACTCACTCCCACTAGCAAACTCCAGGTCTTTTTCAAGGTAAAGTACCATATTTATTATAGGATTTATGTATTTCTTTACCCATTACCATGTGTAAAAGTGTGCTAGCATTTTTAATAGGTTCCTGTCTTCTTTGCATGTGTCAAAGACAAACTATTTGAGTGTTGTGTCTCTAACTCTATTTTCCCCACAGGCCTGTGGTTGTTTTTGTGAAATTTACATAATGTGGTGATTTTTAGAAATTCATATGCCGTGTTATTGCAGGATTGACTGTGTATGTGCATATTATTTGAAAAAGTATACAAAACATAAATATATTTTATGTAAGCCTTCACACACATAAATTTCTTTCTCTCCTGCCCTTCCCCTACCCCACACACATCATTTTCCATATAAGTGACACAACTAACTTCCTTTTGAGATTAAGAATGAATCTTAACCTCCTGTGAAGACAACAGTGCTCAATTCCAATCTTACCCTATCACAGGTCAATTTATCATCTTTCCTTTCGACAACTTAAAAATCGGTCACGACCTAAAAGTTGAGAGTTCTGTTTCATTCAGTGGGAATTTTTAGGACTTCAAGACTGGGAGACAGCATCTCAAGGAATCCTGAAAGAATTGCTCCAACGAGACCAGGGGAGGAGCCAGGTTATACCGAAGTTTTGCAACAAAGGTAGGTGGGACATCAAAAGATGACTGTTCAGTAGAGAAAACCAGATGTCTCAAGCTAAGGAACTGAGCACTTTCCATGTATGAGACGATGCAAGAGTCTGGGTTTACTGAAGTCATTCCTTTCATATGCATCTCAACTATCTGGGGACAGCATCCTGTGTTTTCCACTTTTGGAGTTCCTCAGTGCCCATCGTACAGAGTGGCTGCAACCTATCACTGCCAGATTGTGCCGGTATCCTCCTTCCTGATTGCCCTGAGGGCTCAGGAGATCCCATTTGGAAGGCCAGAATCACTGATGACTGTGACATCCTTGTGTGTTGATATGGCAGGAAATACTCCATTTCACACTTGAGCAGAACGATCATAGCAAGGATTGTCACTGTTCTTCCCTGACCCTTGATCTTTAGGTAAGATAGTGGAAATTTTTCAATAAAACCCTGGCGAGTTTTGAGTGGGAATCTTGCTGCAGTCCAAGCAAAACATGTGTTCCACCTAATCCAGACTTCTCATGTACAGTCATCACAGAAACTGCATTTCTCCACATAACTTGGATCCCCAGATCCTGTCACAGTGTTGACACACTTTAAGTACTTAATAACTATTAGCTTTAAGTTTAGTTGAACAAATACTTCCAATGGTCCTGTTGCTGTCACCACATTTAGTTCAAGTGAAAAGCTTAAGACCTACAACACCTGCCACAAAGTTACAGAAGAAATTCTATATCTAAACTACACGGTCTAAAATTAATATACATGCCAATCTTAAAACCACCTTTTAAGAGCCCTAATTTATCCTTCAGGTTACTCTGATTTTACCTCCAACTCAGGAATTATTGACTAATAAATAGAAAATAAAACACATAGCCTAGCTTTGCCTTTGAAGAGTGTAAACAAAGAGAGCTCAAAATAACCAACCTTATTTCTGAAGTTGTCAGAATGTGACACTTGTTACTATAGGAACAGAGCCAGCAATTATTCATCTCTAATTTGTTTAATTTAAACAGCAAAAGGATTGGAAAATTGAAAACTGACGTCTGAACTGAATTAAGGAGGCAATTCAAATGCAAGTAACACTAACCTGCCTCAGGGATGAATGGGTCCAATTCAAAGATACTTAATTATAACATGAAGATGACTGAAGGAAGCATCCGCTGACGAGTAAGATGTCCTTATCAGTGGCTAATGAGCCCAGGAATCAAATCTGGATCCATCTGAATTAAGGGTTTCCCTTTTTATTATTAATACAGTACACATACATGCTCAGTTGCGTCTGACTCTGCGACCCATAGACTGTGGCCCGCCAGGCTCCTCTACCATGGGATTTCCCAGGCGAGAATGCTGGAGTGGGTTGCCATTTCCTGCTCCAAGGATTCTCCCAACCCAGGGATCAAATCCATGTCTCTTGCATCTCCTGCATTGGCAGGCAAATTCTTTACCATTGCACCACCTGGAAATACCAGTATCTTGTTTCTTAAGTAAGTTTCCATCAATTTCTAAACCCTAAGCTGAAGGCTCTGGGTCTTCTGAATGGGCAAACAAATAGAGCCGGTTTTGAGATATACCATGAAACCACTGAAATAATGATGCTTAATCGAAGTACAAATATCTTTTCCCATTTGATAGACAGACAGTCCTAGGACTTTGGAATTCCTTCCTATCAAAAAAAAAAAAAAATCAGAGGTAAAATGAAAGACTGGAGGTTTTCTAATATTCAATAGAGGACCAAAACTTCCAGAAAATTTAGACACAGACATTGTTTATATTTTTATAATCAAAACAT
Organism: Aepyceros melampus; assembly: GCA_006408695.1. Lineage (NCBI taxonomy): Eukaryota > Metazoa > Chordata > Mammalia > Artiodactyla > Bovidae > Aepyceros > Aepyceros melampus. The sequence continues at coordinate 139,716 of SJXQ01005529.1, read as the reverse complement.
TAGTATAAAACATTAATCTTTAGTGTGTGCCCCAAAGTGCACTATAATTTGTAGAATTTGAGATATGATTTCTTAAATTCAATCTCACATCTTACCAAAGGATAAAAAACAATTCCTTTCATAGTGGGAAAAAGTCGTGATGATATATGTAAGTGTATAAAAATAATTTTAAAGTAGTGGATTCACATTAAGAGTAAAGGTCACATTTTGAAACTAACAAGAATAAGTAGAAAGCAATCAGCTTGCATTCTGAACAATTTACAGCAGGGCTCCTGATCAGTCCTGGGAGCCATCTGGGTGAAGCTTCAGGGTCTTGCCTCCTTGAAGAACAGTTGTCATTTTACATCCTCCTTCCCACCTGTTCTGTCCTGTGACTAGACTCACAAATATGAAGACTGGCTGGCAGGATTGGTAGCTAGTGGCAGGGACAGGTAAATGGGATAGAACCCGGTGAAGTTAATGCACAACTTGAGAATCGTTAACTGCTTTCTCCTTGGCATGAGATCTCTAATGACCAGCCAGAGAAGCTGGGTTTGGAGACTAGAATAAAAATAGTTAGAGATTTAATTTTGGAAGTTAGCTATTTACCCAAAAGTAGAGTCATTCTAACTTTTAAACATCTAATTTGCAATCCAACATTTTGTACAGAAGACTCACAACTCCTGCCACAGCCGTATCTGAAACTAAACATATCTGAAGTTAATCGTGTGGACAATCAACAGTCTCAATGCACTAGCAAGATTAAATGCACATAAAGTAACTCTTCAATTAAAATCAAGGCAAAACTCTTAGTATCTTGTCATGACCTGGCCCCTTGCTAATTCTTCTTCACCTTCAATCACTTTCTAATATAAAATCTGTGTCAGGGGTTCTTAAATTTTTATCATATATAACAATCACTGAGATGCAATGCTTATTTAAAAAGCTAGCTCTCTTAACCATAGCCTGTATTCTGATCAGTGGGTGTAGACTGAGACCCAGAAGTGTATATATTGTTTTAAGCTGTACCTCCAGATGATTCAGATTTACGTGGTTCCAGAGTCATAATGATCAAAAGTACCCTATACATGAGGCATATTCCACAAATTCCATGCATTCCAATGACTCATGAGTTCCTTCTCCAACACTGCTGTCATTCAACTAATAATTGCTCACTAGCAGTAGTCTAGGCTAACTCTGATTAATCTTCATAACCTAATTCAAGCATGAAGTTTCCTGGTAATAGTTTCATGATCTTTACCAGCTAAATGACAGCTAATTCAGATGTCCTTTTCCTCACTAAGGGGCTTTCCTGGTGGCTTATCTGGTAAAGAATCTGCCTGTGATACCAGAGACCCAGTTTCAATCCCTGGGTCTGGAAGGTCCCATAGAAAAGGGAACGGCTGAGATCCAACCAGTCAATCCTAAAGAAGATCAGGCCTGGGTGTTCACTGGAAGGACTGATGCTGAAACTCCAATACTTTGGCCACCTCAGGTGAAGAGTTGACTCATTGGAAAAGACCCTGATGCTGGGAGGGATTGGGGGCAGGAGGAGAAGGGGACGACAGAGGATGAGATGGCTGGATGGCATCACCGACTCAATGGACATGAGTCTGAGTGAACTCTGGGAGTTGGTGATGGACAGGGAGGCCTGGCGTGCTGCAATTCATAGGGTCGCAAAGAGTCGGACACGACTGAGCGACTGAACTGAACTGAACTGACCCACTCCAGTATTCTTGCCTGGAGAATTCCCTGGACAGAGGAGCCTGGCGGGCTACAGTCCATGGGTCTCAAAGAGTCAGGCACGATTGAGCAACTGACACTTTTCCTCACTAAGAACCCTGCATTTAACTTTATTCTGCAAATAGCTATATTACAATGATTGGTATACTTGTCTGTTTTCTCCATTGACCATGGCTGTGTACAAAGCAGATATTTCCAACAAATACTGGAATACTTCTAAATTAATGAGACTGAGTGATTGAATGAACTGACTTCAAAAGTGGACTTCCAGATGTGAAGGGTTTGTCTAAGTAATGTATCAGGGCTTTACTTCCCCAAATCCTCCAGTTTCCAAGCATTCCCTTTTCACAGGAGCAAGACATTAGAATTTTTTATTTCACTTTATCATACTGACTGATAATCAATTAAATTAGAAGTTAATTAGGGTTAACTGCCTTTAAGTTGAAAATCTCTCTACAAGGTAAAATATTTATCAGGCTCTTTACCACAATAAGAAGGTTCTAATCAGACTGTTTTACCCCTCAGGCTCACTCTAAACTCCCCTGCAACATCTCCAAGTTTTTTTAGTAGGTCATTAAATCTGGAGAATATTTTAGAATGAATTTTTAAATAAAAGTCTAGACTACATTTTTTTTCTGTTGAGAGTTCTTATTCCAAAATAGTCACAGTACATGAATCAAAACTTTTTTGCAAGAAAGTTCCTAGAATTTCAAGTTTGCATACAGACCCATTTCAATCCATTCTTTCTAATGGGAAAGAAAACTGGAGTGTAGAGAGGTGAAGGCCACTTCCAAAGGTTTTTAGTTCTTCCTCCTTTATGAAATATTTCAGAATCTATTTCAAATAAAACTGATGCTCTGGAAATGCATACTTTACTTTTGGAATAAAACAGCTCTGTCCTGTATCACCCATATGGAAATACTGAACATTTATAAACCGAATGGTTTTTTACAACAAAGCACAGTGGCTTGATAGTACGGTTGACCCTTGAACAATGCTTGGGGTTATCGGTGCTAAGTCTCCACATAATTGAAAATCTGAGTATAATTTATAGTCGGTCTACAGAATTCAAGTTTCCTCTGTATACGTAGATTCAACCAACTGTGGATCATTTCATACTGCAGTATTTACTATTAAAATCTGTATGTAAGTGAATCCACACAGTTCAAACCCATGTTGGTCAAGGGTCAGCTGTATTTAAATGTAGAATTAGGAGGAAGTGGAAAGTTTTTCAGTGTGTGGCTCTAGTCGACAGAACTGGTCCATCAGTCAGGTACAGAAATTCTAAAAATTAATATATGATGCTATAGATTTAGTAAATTTTAATAGCATCAACAATAATAACCCTAGGAGGGTCCTCTTCTATACGAGGCACAAATTCATATCTGACTATTCACTCTATGGTACTGAAGTACAGCTAAGATTTCAGTAAGTAAACTGGAGTAACTCACTCTGCCTGTGGAATATAATGGTGATGGTAGTTTAGTTGCTAAGTCACGTCTGACTCTTGCGACCCCACGGACTGTAGCCTGCCAGGCTCCTCTGTCCGTGGGATTCTCCAGGCGAGAATACTGGAATGGGTTGCCATTTCCTTCTCTGTGGAATATAATGGATGCTTCCTAAGATTGAGCAGAAGCACTGTGTTCTTCTTGGATTCTAATAGTGGCTCTGCTGTTTGCATGACTTGGTCAAATTATTATTCCTCTAAATCTCAGTTTTATTAACTATAAAGTGGGGATTAATAATACTAACCTATACACAGGGTTTCTATGAGGATTAAGTGAGATAATGCACTTAAAAGCATTATATAGTTAAGTCTCAGTCTCAATAAATTACTTTCATCATCATCATCACTATTATCAATCCCACAGTTAGAAACAAGACAAGAAATGAGAAATACAATTTTATCAAACTTTGCCTACTTATGTTTTGAATGCTTCCTATGAGCCAGATACCACTCTAGTAATTCACATCATTTATGGTCTGGATGTTTGGGTCCCTTCAAGATTCATATGCCGAAATTCTAAATTCTAAAGTTAATGTTGGGACCTCTCGGGTGGTCCAGTGATTAAGAATCCACCTTGATATGCAGAGACCAAATCCACCTTGGTTTGTCTCTGCAAACCAAGATTCCACATGTCATGAAGCAACTAAGCCTGAGCAACACAATTACTGAGCCTGCATGCCACAACCAGAGAATCTATGTCCCTCAATGAAAGACCCCATGTGCTACAACTAAGACCCAGTGGACTCAGTGCAGCCTAATTAGTTAACCAAACAAATAAATAAAGTTGATGGTAACAGGAGGTAGGGCCTTTGGGGGTGATTAGGTCATGCAGGGGAAATCTCACGAATGAGATTAGTGCCTTTTAAAGGAGACTCCACAGAGATCGCTAGCTCCTTCCACCACGGAAGGACGCTGCAAGAGGATGATGGCTGAGTCAGGAAGAGGCTTCTTACCAGCCTTGACATACTCCTTTTCCTATTGGGAACCAGTGTTGTTCCAAGTCCAATTCTAACTGTTGCTTCCTAACCTGCATACAGATTTCTCAAGAGCAGGTCAGGTGGTCTGGTATTCCCATCTCTCTCAGAATTTTCCCCAGTTTGTTGTGATCCACACAGTCAAAGGCTTTGGCATAGTCAATAAAGCAGAAGTAGATGTCTTTCTGGAACTCTCTTGCCTTTTCAGTGATCCAACGGATGTTGGCAGTTTGATCTCTGGTTCCTCTGGGATCTTCCGGGATGGGGAGGGAGGCTCAAAGAAATTATATAACTTATCCAGGGGCTCAGAAGATGAGCAGGCAGTGAGCAGAAAATAAGAGATTCAAATAAAAGTCATCTCAGCACTGCCATGTTAACTTTTTCTCAGGAACAATAATGCATGTACTTCAATCACTTTAATTTCTCAGACTTAACATTTAGCTTAAGGACTACTGATATTTCAGGATACCCTGGTTGCTCAGACGGTAAAGAGTCTGCATACAATGTGGGAGACTGGGATTCGATCTCTGGGTCAGAAAGATCCACTGGAGAAGGAAATGGCAAGCCACTCCAGTACTCTTGCCTGGAAAATCCCATGGATGAAGGATTCTGGCAGGCTACAGTCCATGGGGTCGCAAAGAGTTGGACACGACTGAGCAACTTCACTTTTTTTCTTTTTCTACTTTTATTTCTTTCTACCCAAATATTTCAATAATTTGGGTAGTCCAGAGATTCAATGAGTCCAAATGGATGAATAAATCTTAAGAGAAATTCATCAAAATACAAACCTTTGACCTATTACTTTCCAGCCCCTCCCCCATTAGTATTGGCCAAAGCCTTTTAACAAGGAGACTAGGTGAAGGCTGAAAGGGCAGAAAGTTGCTTGACAACTTGAGTATAATAATTGTCATCACCTCTCATTACTGTCCATCCATTATGAGCCTGGCACCAACAATAGATATATTACATCCTGCGTTTCATTTCTTCCTCTCACATTTACATAACAGCAACATGGGAAAAATTTTCACCTCCATTTTACACAGATGTGGAGATCCAAAAAGTTTAAATAATGACTATACTGCCCCATCAGCGGCAATGTTCAGTTCAGAGTCAACTCCATGATTCTACAGAGCCATAAAACCCAGAGTCTAACCCCTATATTAAATGGAAGTATTAATGTCGAAACAAAGGAAAGTGAGGACAGAGAAAGAGAACTCCTCGGTATTCCCATAACTGTCCAGCGTTTCACACAATGGGATAACCTAGTACATCCAGTTACTGAAGTTCCCCTTTTTTTCTTTTAGAATATCTTCCTGCCATCTACTATTGCCATTTTACTCACTGGACCCAAGAGCTGGCTATTCACACTTATTCTGTATTTTATTTGCACGGTGACTCCCATTAGTATCCATCTGCCTTGTTCATCTCTTTCTGTTGCACCATTTGCTCACAGGCATTTACTGTTGTCTAGATTTTTCTCCAAATGCTGCTTCATTCGTTTTTGCAACTTATCCAATTATAGACCTCAACGAAATAACTGTTGTGATCCATCACCTGTAGACAGACTTTAGGTATTTAAGTATTGCATTTTATGTTCTCTTATTTTCTTATTCAATTCTTAATTTTAGTTAACTTGGTTGCCAAGTACCTGCTCAATTAATTGTAACGTTATTAATAAAAGAAAAGTTAAATAAAACACAAAAGATGAAGACAGACTTTAGGTATGACCTGAATACAGTATTGTGGTATATCAGCTCAAGAGTTTTGTGATGGTGGCTTGGTTGCTAAGTCACGTCAGACTCTTCCGGCCCCATGGACTGTAGCCCGCTGGGCTCCTCTGTCCATGGGATTTTCCAGGCAAGAGTACTGGAGTGGGTTGCCATTTCCTTCTCCAGGGGATCTTCCAACCCAGGAATCAAACCAGCATCTCCCTCATTGGCAAGGGGATTCTTTACCACTGTGCCACCTGGGAAGCACAGTATGTATAGGCTAGATGTATAGACCAAGATAAAAAACTTAAATATTTAGTGACTTATATACACACAGACTCACAAATATAACCAACTTCTCTGACTACACATTTCCCCTACTAACAACAACAACAAAAAAATCAGAGGATCTGGGCTAAAATCCTGATTCTATGTATTATTTGTGTAACCTTAAGTAAGTAATTCTACAGCTTTGATCCTTGGTTTCCTCATCTTTATAATGGGCAAAATAAGCTACTCTTATAAAGTTGTATGGATGACATGAGCTAATAAATAAACATGCAACACAAAGCATAGTGTCCAACACAAAGGCTCTCAATACATATCCATTTACTGTTAATACATTGGTCTCATTATCCTTTTAATTCCTATTCTACATCCATAATACTGTATTTAATTTCAGATGTGCAGAAAAACAATCTGGTTTAGGCCATGTCTTCAAATGGGGCCTTGTATATAATAGGCATTCAATAAATATTTGTTGAATGAATAAAGAAACTATGACCCAAGAGTTTATTATGCAAGCTCTGCATTTACTGTTTGTAAGTAAAAGTTTTATAGTCTTAATATTAAAAGAAAGTAAGGGTGAGCTCCATGGGCAACACAGTACAAGTTACATTCCCTATCATCCTATATACTGGTAGGAATTTCTTTAGCACCTTAAGGCAAAGTGGCTAAAATATCTATATTTCTATCTACAAATGTTTCTTTAATTCACTTCCCTCTATCCTTCTCACCTACATATCTTTTTCGTTCCTAATAAAAACACAGATTTTTGCAGAGAAATTGAAGACAAAAACCCAGTCTCATCACAAGACATAAAACGGACATATGTGTGGTGATGGATATACAACTGGCCCTTGAAAAAAACAGCAATTAGGGGTGCTGGCCCCCTTCCTCCAACCCAAGACAGTGGAAAATCCACATTTAACCTTTGTCTCGTTAAGTTTCATTACTAATAGCCTACTGTTGACTAGAAGCCTTACTGATAGCATAAACGGTAGATTAACATATAACTGTATGTTATATGTATACCTACATATATTTCATGAGTCCATGACATAGTTTTTTCTTGTTTCAACATTTCTAAGCTATATGGCTCATTAGTAAGCTTTTTAATATTGTCAGAAATCTCAAAAAAGTTTTCCAATACAGTTATTGAAAAAAATCTGTGTGTAAGTAGATGTATATAGTTCAAACCCATGTGATTCAAGAGTCAACTGTGAACTAGACCTGGAATCATTTCATAATACATACACATATAAAACCATATGTTGTATACCTAAAACTAATACGGTGTTAAATATCAGTTATATCTCAATTAAAAACAAAGGTTACCAAGCAATTCTAACATGTAGCCAAGAACGTGCATTAAAAATGAGTCTTAGCAGGCTTCCCTGGTGACTCAATGGTAAAAGAACTGCCTGCCAGCCAGTGCAGAAGACATGGGTTCAATCCCCGGGTCTGGAAGATCCCCTGGAGAAGGAAATGGCAACCCATTCCAGTATTCTTGCCTGGAGAATCCAATGGACAGAGAAGCCTGCGGAGCTACAGTCCATAGGGCTGCAAGAGTCCAGCACAACTTAGGATCTAAACAACAAAAAGGAGTCTTAGTAAAATGTGGTCTAGAATTCAGGGCTAAGAGTAATTACTATTCATATCACTATGGTACCAATAGTGATTTGGTTTGAAAGTATCCAGCAGCATCTTACATAGTGGCCCTGGTAGTAATGCAAAATACTCCTTCTCTTACCCACTCCTCCTAAATCCACCCTAAACACATATTCTGAGGACCTCTTTATGTACCTTTAAATGTTGTAAGTGTGCAGAGGTCATTTTTTTTTTTTCCAACACAGAACATCACTATGTTGTATTACTCCCACATTTTATTCACCATTTTCTTTGAGAAAAACTAAAAGTTGGCCAAAGTTGCAGCTATTAGAAATCAATTTACCTTAATTCAACCAACAAGAAAAAACAGCTTTAACATAATTTTGATTTTGCATCAAACATTGTATCAAGCCTTATGGAGGTATAAAGACAAAGTAGAGAACATGGTCCTTGCCCTGCCAAGAAGAAACTGGAACAAACTAACATTCTAAATAAAAGAGCTAAAAAATAAGTAAGTGCTACCTGGGTGGTATTCATGAAAACTACAAATTAAGAGAGAGTGATTGACACAGACAATTATAATAATGGCAGCTATTGCCTATTAAGCCCTTACTATGGCTTGGAACTACTCTAAGTGCCTCATGAATATTAACTTAAGAATCTTAACAACTCTAGGAGCTATTATTTTCCCCATTTTACCACTTAGGTCACTGAGACAATGGAGATAAAAGAACTTGTCCATGATTATAAAGCAAGTAGGCAGTGTGGCCTGGATTCAAATCAGTGCCCTTGCAACAGAGAAATGGCTCTACTGAAGAGAGAGACTGGAACTGAGTATTGTAAGAAAAACTAAAATTTCCCATATTTGTTCTGATGTTCAAGAAGCGTCAGGGTACAATCAAGAGACTGTCCCTTCAGCTCTTTCACACAGTGCTGTCTGACCTTGATTAAGGTGTCTCTTCTCAAGTAGTTCTGACATCTATAAAATGCTGCTCCCTGATTACGAAGCCCTCTTTGAGTTTCAAAACTCTTTGGCAGTGTAAAAGAACAGAAGACAGATGGGAGGACCCACCCAAAGGCGGACAGTGAACAGAGGTCCGCATATACGGTGAGAACTAGGAGATGGAGAGAGGTCAGAACCCACTTTCAGTGTTCCACGAAAAACAACTTATTGCACGGGTCACAGGGATCTTAATGACTTTTGCGTCATGAAAGACACATATCTTTTTAAAAAAAAAAAAAAAAAAAACCCTAGAAGGTCACTTTGTGCTGAGTATCATAAAGAACACATGACTTCGGAAAAAATGGGCATCTGAAGCCTCCTCTCCCAGGGAGTTTTTCCAGGATTCTCGCAAAACAGAGTTACAGCTACTTTTCAGAGAAGAGCTTAAGATGCTACCTGCCCCTTTTCTTCACTTCATGATAGTATTTTCCAGATTTTTGCAGATCAACTTCACCTTTGTGTTTTCTGGGATATGCCAAGACACTCAAGTGGCTACAATTATTTATGGGAGGGATCCAAAGAATAATATCTCCCAGTAACATCTTAACACAGTCCAACCTTAACACGCAAGAGGTAGCTATGACCAGTAAAGCTGAATTGCAGATACTTCTGTTTCATTCATATATATGAAGAATCCAATTTAATTTACTGTCTGTTCTTTCTAATCTAAGTTCTATTAGAGAGTCTGAGGTTTGAATCTGATGAATTCTTGCCTGTGTCTTACTCTTGGAATGCAGTGACTATATTTGATCACCTTTGGTTTTCTATGGAATTTGACCCAGACTCATCCTATGGGACCTTTGCCTATCTGTATTCTTAGGATATTGACCACAATTCACCTTCTAAGGTACCAAGCCTGACCTGATCAAGAACACCTGGTCTTCCATAACTTCCAGGTATTAAATATGTTGTCATTTAAAAATATGGCCATGTTCCAAGCTATTTTCAAAAGGATCATTTTGTCATAATTTTATTTCTCAACTTGCTCCAATTGTCTTGAAAGGATGAAGGGTAAACAGGCAGGGAAAAAAAAATATTTGAATACGTATTTGACCTAAACAATCACATAATATAGTTATTGAAAGGACTGCTTTCGCTGGCTTTATTAATATAAAAGAAACTAGGAGATAAATCGTCCCATAGTTGGGGTGTCGAGTTGTTTGTCAAGATGAAAAAGTACATGAAAAGGTTTATGATCTTCTGAAGTTATTCATGTGTTTTTCTTCTTAGAATCTGTGTCATCAGAAAACAGCCTGTGGCTAGATGAGGTTAGCTATAATTAAAAGACCCTTCACAGAGACAAGACCGAGGGCCAGTAGTGAATAAATACAGCTGTCTCAGTGAGCCCTGCATTTCCTCTGTAGTGTTTATCACAGGGTGCGAAAAAATGCATTAAGTATTTAGAGCCTCAGACTAAATCAGCTAGGAAAATTCTATACTCCTAATTTCCCATTCACATTGTACTAAACTTGGGAGCAAAAGAAGACAGAAACATGGAGAGCACTGTCTCACTAAGGACCATGAAACAAATGAAAGCTTAATTACGTAATTTCCTTCTCCATCAGCAAAATAACTTTTGTTTCATAGGTTAAATGTATTCAAGAATCCAAAATCAGATCTAACAAACCTCCAATAGTTTTCACCATTCTAGTGGTTCTCAAACACTTTAAAAGAAACCATATTTTCAAAGAAAGGAGAAAATCCCCATTCTTCATTCTAAATATTATATACAACTAGGCTATTTAGGCACATATCTTTGTTATTTGAGAAGCAATAAAAGTCTGTATAACTGTAATAAGTTCACAAGATGGATAATTCATGCGGAGAAAACTAGGCCAACATTTACACCCTACTTGGAGATATGACAAAAAATTACTCTATTTTTTTATCTAAATAATTTAAACTTGATTTGTCCAAGCTATACACTTACAGGCCAAACACAGTGAAACACAGTCAGGTCTTCAGGTGATATGACAAACCTCAGACTACACTAAAGTTCTTGAGCAAAACTACTGCAAAATTTCAGTGTCTGAGGGATATCATCCTAAGAGGAAAATGTCAACTTTTAACCACTTCTATTTTTAATAAGCTCTTAAGATTTCAAAATTGTTCTTTTGGTACTAAAATTATATTTTCTTCCAGTTACTCTGTCCTCAAGGAAAGAATGACCAAGATTTTAAAATTAAATGGAATTTAAGCCACTGCCCTTATTTAGATGTGGATCAGATTATAAAAGTTCTTTTTATGTATTTCCAGCCAAAAAGGCAAGAAGGATGCCTTTCCTTGCTAGAAATTTTGCAACTGACTTTATTTATTTATTTTAGTATAGTTACTTTACACAGCTCTGTCAGTTTCTGCTGTACAGCCAAGTAAATCAGCCATATGCATACGTACATCACACCACAGAACACAGGAGTTCCTGGTACGAGTCAGTTCTCATTAGTTTATCTATTTTATGCACAGTAGTGTATACAGGTCAATCCCAACTTCTCAATTCATCCCACCACTACACCTTTTCCCTTTGGTATCCACATGATTATTCTCTCTATCTGTCTATTTCTGCTTTATAAGTAAGATCATCCCTACCACGTTTCTAGATTCCACAAATATGCATTGACATAATACTTATTTTTCTCTTTCTGATTTAGTTCAGTCCATATGACAATCTCTAAGTCTAGCTATGTCTCTACAAATGACTCAATTTCATTCTTTCTATGGCTTTTTAATATTCCATTATTGGCATCAAATCAATTTAAAAACACTGATTTTCAAATGAACTGATAACTTACAGTAAGCTCATACTATCAAGATGTTAAAATATTTTTCAAGGTAATTCTGACTAAATAATTAGGAAAAGATCAGTTTGGACTTCTGATATAATAAACATGACTGTCTAAACCAGAACTGTCCCTGTCTCCTCCAAGACTGCATGTAAGAGCAACAAAGAAAATGAAAAAAGCATCCTCGGTAAGGTTCATTTTTAGCAGAAGGAAGAGAGAGGTATAATCTGAAGACTTTAAAACTTCTGTGCAATCAGGCAAGGGTGCCATGGAAGAAAGTGAAAAGAAACATGGAGAGACTGCAGTGACAAGTGGGGCTAAGACCAAGAGACATCAGGAAGCAACAGTGCCTTCAGAACGTGAGCAGCACACCCTGAGATGCAGAAATATGGCTAATTATTCAAAGTAGAAGAGGTACACGTACACACACAAAATCACAGACAGGCCACATTTGTAGAAAGCAGTCTCCATATATAATAAAGGAGAAAGTCTGTGGTATAAAATCAGAAAGACTGAAAAAATACCCTGGACTCTTCCCCTACCCTACTCTCCCAGTCCTCCCGTGCCCCCAACCTGCAGAAGGAAGAGAGAGGTATAATCTGAAGACTTTAAAACTTCTGTGCAATCAGGCAAGGGTGCCATGGAAGAAAGTGAAAAGAAACATGGAGAGACTGCAGTGACAAGTGGGGCTAAGACCAAGAGACATCAGGAAGCAACAGTGCCTTCAGAACGTGAGCAGCACACCCTGAGATGCAGAAATATGGCTAATTATTCAAAGTAGAAGAGGTACACGTACACACACAAAATCACAGACAGGCCACATTTGTAGAAAGCAGTCTCCATATATAATAAAGGAGAAAGTCTGTGGTATAAAATCAGAAAGATTGAAAAAATACCCTGGACTCTTCCCCTACCCTACTCTCCCAGTCCTCCCGTGCCCCCAACCCGTGTCCTATCCTGAGACAGGATGTGCCCAAGGCAGAAACACAAGATCTCAGAAAAGAAATGGTAAGACAGAAGGAGAAGATGAAATATGATCTGGCACAGTTCACAAAAAACTATAAGAATAAATCAAAGCCATTCAAGAAATGAAATAATTAGAGAGAGTCAAAGAGAAAACAGAAATCATAGAAGACACACAAAGGGAAATAGAGGATTAAATGAGAAAGGAAAATAAAGGACAGAAAGAAAAAAAGAATTCAGCTCAGTTCAGTCACTCAGTCATGTCCAACCCTTCCTGACCCCATGGACCACAGCATACCAGGCCTCCCTGTCCATCACCAACACCCGGAGTCCATCCAACCTCATGTCCATTGAGTCAGTGATGCCATCCAACCATCTCATCCTCTGTCATCCCCTTCTCCTCCCACCTTCAATCTTTCCCAGCAGCAGGGTCTTTTCAAATGAGTCGCTCTTCGTATCAGGTGGCCAAAGTATTCAAGTTTCAGCTTCAGCATCAGTCCTTCCAATGAACACTCAGGACTAATGTCCTTTAGGATGGAATGGTTGGGTCTCCTTGCAGTCCAAGGGACTCTCAAGAGTCTTCTCCAACACCACAGTTCAAAAGCATCAATTCTTTGGTGCTCAGCTTTCTTTATAGTCCAACTCTCACATCCATACATGACTACTGGAAAAACCATAGCTTTGACTAGACGGATCTTTGTTGGCAAACTAATGTCTCTGCTTTTGAATATGCTGTCTAGGTTGGTCATAATTTTCCTTCCAAGGAGTAAGTGTCTTTTAATTCATGGCTGCAGTCACCATCTGCAGTGATTTTGGAGCCCCAAAAAATAAAGTCTGACACTGTTTCCACTGTTTCCCCATCTATTTTCCATGAAGTGATAGGACCAGATGCCATGATCTTAGTTTTCTGAATGAGCTTTAAGCCAACTTTTTCACTCTCCTCTTTCACTTTCATCAACAGGCTCTTTAGTTCTTCACTTTCTGCCAGAAGGGTGGCATCACCTACATATCTGAGGTTACTGATATTTCTCCCAGCAATCTTGATTCTATCTTGTGCTTCATCCAGCCCAGTGTTTCCCATGATGTACTTTGCATATAAGTTAAATAAGCAGGGTGACAATATACAGACTTGACGTTCTCCTTTCCCAATCTGGAACCAGTCTGTTGTTCCATGTTCGGTTCTGCTGCTGCTGCTGCTAAGTCGCTTTAGTCGTGTCTGACTCTGTGCGACCCCACAGATGGCAGCCAACCAGGCTCTGCCATCCCTGGGATTCTCCAGGCAAGAACACTGGAGTGGGTTGCCATTTCTTTCCTCCAATGCATGAAAGTGAAAAGTTCTAGCTGTTGCTTATTAGCTTGTATACAGGTTTCTTAGGGACAAGTAAGGTGGTCTGGCTTTCCCATCTCTTTAAGAATTTTTTAACAAATACTTTTAAAAAATTACAAATTCATATACTTTTTGCTCAGAAGTTCCACTTCTAAGAATTTTATTCAACAGATACACTGAAAAAGTGCAAATAAAGTATGCAGGTGCTGATAATTACTACAGCATTCTTTGTCAAAGCAAAAAACAAAACCAGCCATCCATCCAAAGAGTAGAATTCCATACATGCTTAAATAATAATCAGATATAGCTTTAAGAGAAGACAGAAAGCAGTACATATATCCTATATGCATCCATTTTTGTGATAGAGACAGGTAGAGACTATAGGTTTACATACTGGGCAGGGTAGCAAAAGAATCATTGGTGAGGAAGCAGGTACAGAACTAGGTAGATGGATTGGAAATGAGTGGATGGATGACATATAATCCTTTATAAAAAATCATTTTAATTAAAACATTAAAATGGACATACTCTTTGATCACATAATTCGATATTTAAGAATTCATTCCAAAGAAATCATTTAAATATGCACAATGATATAAGCACAAGAAGTACTCAATGCAGAGAAGTCTGTAACTATATGAAAACAGATAAGAGAAACAATTCAAACACCAAATGTCCAACAATATTGTTGTTCAGTCAATCAGTTATGCCTAACTCTTTGCAACCTCATGGGCTGCAGCACGCCAGGCTTCCCTGTCCTTCACCATCTCCCAGAGCTTGCTCAAACTCATGTCCATTGAGTCAGTGATGTCATCCAACCATCTTGTCCTCTGTCATCATCTTTTCCCCCCGCCTTCAATCTTTCCCAGTAACAGAGTCTTTTCTAATGAGTAAGCTCATTGCATCAGATGGCCAAAGTATTGGAGTTTCAACTTCAGCATCAGTCCTTCCAATGAACACCGAGGACTGATCTCCTTTAGGACAGACTGGTTGGATCTCCTTGTAGCCCAAAGGACTCTCAAAAGTCTTCTGCAACACCACAGTTCAAAAGCCCAAGAGTATAGGATTATTTAAATAAATGCCATTATATTTACACTACAGAATATTATACACTCATTAATAATTGTGCTATAAAATAATATATGAAACTTGCAAAGATTTTCACAATATGTTTATGGGTTTTGTTCAGGTAATTAAACACAGAGATCATTGGACTGGGTGGCTCTAATGCCATGCTGCTGCTGCTGCTAAGTCGCTTCAGTCGTGTCCAACTCTGTGCAACCCCATAGACGGCAGCCCACCAGGCTCCGCCGTCCCTGGGATTCTTGGCAGCCTACAAAAATGAAGAGGAAACCTAGACAGACTTAATGCACTGGAATCTCAGGAAACAAAACTTCAGTCAGTCAGTTCAGTCGCGCAGTCATGTCCGACTCTTTGTGACCCCATGAATCGCAGCACGCCAGGCCTCCCTGTCCATCACCAACTCCCGGAGTTCACTCAGACTCACGTCCATTGAGTCTGTGATGCCATCCAGCCATCTCATCCTCGGTCGTCCCCTTCTCCTCCTGCCCCCAATCGCTCCCAGCATCAGGGTCTTTTCCAATGAGTCAACTCTTTGCATAAGGTGCCCAAAGTAATGGAGCTTCAGTTTTAGCATCATTCCTTCCAAAGAAATCCCAGGGTTGATCTCCTTCAGAATGGACTGGTTGGATCTCCTTGCAGTCCAAGGGACTCTCAAGAGTCTTCTCCAACACCACAGTTCAAAAGCATCATTTAAGAATCACCAAATACAAACAGCCAATCAGACGGTCTCAAGTAAGGCAACAGCTTAAGCTTTGGCCAAGGAAGCAGTTCCCCTGCTTTGCTTCCATGTCCTCTCTAAAAAAAGCTTCCTTCTAGGTCCTGTTGGCACTGCTGCTTCTAACCAGCTTTGTCTTGGTGCTGCACAAAATGAACTGGTGTTTGCTCAAATAAAACCTGGTACATTTTAATTTCTTCAGTTTACCTTTTAACAGTTCCAAATCATCATGAAGAGTATAATTCCATTTTTAAGAGTGTACATATATACTTATACATACACAATCTGAGACTCAAAAATTAGAGACAAAAAAGTCAATAATGGCTTTCTTTCGATCATGGGACTAAGAGAGATTTTAATTTTCATCCTTTTGTTACATTTATTCTAAAATGAACAAAGATTTCTCTTACACTAAAAAGTTTTAGAATCGAGTATCCAGGAAAAATAAACATCAATCCATGTCAGTCTAAATAGAGTAATATACAATTATTTCTTCTTAGTGTTACTTTATGAATAGAATAGCAGAATGAAAGTAAAATCTGACTGTGAAATGAAACTACTGGCCTGAACTTGAAGATAATTTTAACTTATTATAGACAATGTTTACCATGCATTCTTAGAAATGCTTCCTTTAAACTGTCTTATTTAATTCTCACAATATTCCATTGAGGTTGATGTTGTTATTGTCCCATTTAATAGAAGAGAAAAGTGAGTCCTTGAGAAGTTAAGTAATTTTTTAAAGGTTATGTTGTGTAAAAAAAAAAAAAAATGACAGAGCCAGGACTCAATGTTTGCAGGTTTATATTCTGCTGTATTCTCTATACAGCTACACCATAATGATAAAACAAGCAGGGTATTTCTTCAAATTCCCACTTGTCAATGTAAAGGTGTCAAGAGAAGATGAGATGGTTGGAAGGCATCATCCGCTCAATGGACATGAGTCTAAGCAAATTCCAGGAGATGGTGAAGGACAGGGAAGCCTGATGTGCTGCAGTCCGTGGGTCACAGAGAGTCAGTCACAACTTAGCTACTGTACAACAACAATTACCTTAAAATAAAAATAGGAAACTCCTTGTAAGTTTCACCCCAGTCACTATTAAATGGCATGATATGTAAGGCAACTACAAGTTGTATAGTTTAACTTCCCACTTGCTCGTTTTTGCCTAAACTACCAAGGCTGCAGCAGGATAAAAATATATAAACTTTAGAAATGTTTAATAAGAATATATAGTAATTCTTGCTGGTGTTTAAATTTACTAAGTATTTTATTTAAAAGGAAAAAAGGTAAAATGCTCAGATAAAATTTCTCAAATCTGATGAGAATAAATTGTTCAATAATAGCAGTTAAGATATAACATTGTCTAAGAACACTGGTCTATCAAAAAACATTTTTTGAAAAGATTCCAGATGAATCACTTTTATGAATGTTAAATTTTAAAATATGGAATTTTGATGGAAAGTACCATGAAATAGGCTTTTTCACCAATACCATTGATATGTGGAAATAAAGGTGTCATAATTGATGAATATATGAAGGGAGATTGCAGTAAATGCTGTGTATGCTTTGGCTAGAGGACATGACTGAGACAAAAATAAAACAGGGATGGTGAAGATATTTAACTTGGGACCCAATATCAATCCATTGGCCATGCCTGTCTATAGTGATGGGCTGAACAGATAACGAGGCAGAATCTGTCTCAGGGAGGACTGCAATGATTGATTGGCTATGTCTGCCAGGGAAAAGGAATAAAAACACTGTGAAATTCAAGCTACAGTTTGGCATCCCTAGATTAGTAAACTGAGTAGACAAGGAAAACGCAGCTAGAATTAGTATCAGCAAAAGCAGACTAAAACTTTTTTTTTTTTCAGATTAAGAACATGTGTGTGTATTTATTCACATGGAAAAGACAAGTAGTTCAATTAATCTGAAGATATGGACAAATAAGGAAACAAAGCTTTGTGAATGTCAATGTCCCTGGCTTACCTTAATATGTCCAAGCTTCAAGATCTTGGGTCATCTCAGGTTTACCTCTCTTAATTGAAGTTTATTCATTTTTAAAAGATGGACAACAATGCAATCTATCTCAAAGGTTCTTACAAAATCAAAGGTGATCATACATGATTATGGTACCTGTAATATCATGCATAATAGTGCCAGATATTCAGAACTCATGCCTGATAGGAAGAAAAATGCTTAAGGTGAGATCACTGGGGACCTGAGGGATATTGTCCAAGTTCAGTTCAGTTCAGTTCACTTCAGTCACTCAGTGGTGTCTGACTCTTTGCGACCCCATGAATCACAGCACGCCAGGCCTCGCTGTCCATCACCAACTCCCAGAGTTCACCCAAACTCATGTCCATCGAGTTGGTGATGCCATCCAGCCATCTCATCCTCTGTCATCCCCTTCTCCTCCTGCCCCAATCCCTCCCAGCATCCGGGTCTTTTCCAATGAGTCAATTCTTTGCATGAGGTGGCCAAAGTATTAGAGTTTCAGCCTCAGCATCAGTCCTTCCAATGAACACCCAGGACTGGTCTCCTTTAGGATGGACTGGCTGGATCTCCTCGCAGTCCAAGGGTAATAGCTAATTAGTAAGCCTTGGAACCCTAAAGTTTAATATAGAAAAGCTTATGTCAGAGAAAAACAAAACAATTCACCTGAGTAATGAATTGCCTTATGCACAGTTTGTCTACACTTTCCACAATCCAGCATCAACTGCACACTGTGCCAGAGCATTCAGGTTTTGTGTGGCATCATTATGAAGCAGCATAACTTGTTCTTTCATTATTTTACAGCTTGACAATAGTCTAATATTTCTATCAAACTGAAAAAGTTTAGAATACACCTAGAAACAACTTAAGGGGGAGAAAAATCAGAGAAAAGGTTATTCACCTTTTCTTATTACCAGGTTACATCTTATGAAGTACTTTACAAATATCACTCTTTTCACTGAATACAAAATAACTCCACAGTCAATAAAATTGTTGCTATTCTACTTTTTTATAATTCTATAGGCATCTGGCCTATGTTCAACCCTTTCATCCCACAGTTTATCATTCCTAGGAGGAAGGATAAAATAAAGCCAAGAAAAAAGGGCTTCTGCTAAGAATAAATCCAATACTTCTTGAGGGTTGCTGGAAATCAAGGAAGGTGGTGTCCCTTGGACTCTAAAATTGCTGCATATGCTGACATCACGGCTCACAGACTCTTAGGCCTGGTGGTCTTGCTGGATGCTGCATGCAAATCTGCTCCTTGGTGTTTTTGTGGAAATCCTGGCTAAGACCCATCGGATATCTAGTTCTCTACTATCAGCCAGAATGCGCTAGGTAACTAAATGCACACACTTTCAGTCAAGCTGGATCCCATGAATCACTCTATCCCTATGACATTCCATCAGTTATAAATACTGGCAACAGTAAGCCCCAAACTATAGTGAGAGGGCCGCATCTATCTTCTTGGCCACAAGGAGACATGGCCCAAATGTGGAATACAGACCCACGGCCAAGGAACACAGATGGAGGAAAATGGACACCACGATAGCAGTTCTGAAACAGAGTAACTTGTGAGCCCTAGAAACTTCTGAAATGAAATCTTTAAAAGCAACTAAATATATTTTCAGGCAGATTTTACTGTTCTTGATGGAGCTAAAGTAAGTATGAAATATCAAGAAAGAACTCTGATTTTAAAAGAAACAATTGCACAGCAGAATTCACATTCTTTATCCTGGAGCCTTCAATACCAAAAAGCATGACCCAAAACACCACAAGTTTGAAAGCGAAGCCCTTTTTGTAGCCAGCTCAAAGGATGTGTGTTCTATACAAGAGATTATTCTGTTGGTGTCTACATAATAAAAATAATGTTTTTGGAAAAAAAAAAAGATGAGTGTGTATCGTACTGGGTATTAGAAGCCTCACAACAAAATAGGATTGGAATTACAAAGGACTCCACAAAGGGCATTGTTCCAGCTATGTACAATGCCACATCAAAAGTTTTTCAGTGAAAATTTAAATTTGATTATTTAATACACAGCCAAAACTGTTGCAATTCACTCTTTATCTATGTATGATATTTCCAATAGGCAACATCATGTAAAGGTTAAGTACACAGACTCCATTGTCATGCAGACCTGTGCTGAATTCCTTTTTCTGACTTTTAACACACATTCAGTAGTGAGCAAGTTAACCTAAGCCTCAATTTCCTCACTTTTAAAATGGGTGTAAAAGAACCTACCTCTTTAGAGCTGCTGTGAGGGTCAAATTATATAAAATATTCATTGGGTTGAGAACAGAATGCCTGGTACAAAGTAAACATTAAGTGTAGCCCTGACTATTTTTATGTTCCAAGAACAGCTTTTTTTCCCTCACCTAAAATCACAAAACGCCCTACAAACTAGTATTACCAAATTTCCGTTAAGAATATTCCAGACAATGACCACAGTTTTATTTGCAGAGTTCTTTCTAGAAAAGAATAGGAAGACTGTCATTGCTGTTTCTGCAATGAGTTGGGCTGAGACCTTATTTCTCTCAGCATCCCTGTTTTCTCCTCAGTATAGATTGTATCATAGCCCCTGATTCAAAGCAATAAATGCAATCCTTGATAAGAACTACACTTTAAATAAAAATGTTTTATACTTGAAAATTTATATATAAAATAATAAAGTAGAAGTGTCAGATCAGAGCTTCAGAGAGTTCACTTTTACTTGTTTTTGAGTATTTCCATAAAGCAATCTGCTTTAAATTAAGAACTTATAAAACAATCTGCCTTAAATTCTGAGAAAAAAAGGAAGACTGAATCTTTCCCCTTCCCCCAGATCTCTGTTTAAATATGGGAAAGAGCTATTTACAAGAATAGAAGCAAAGTTTGTCTAGGAGAACCGTCGCCGCCAGAGAAAGACCCCTAATGAGAAAAGGCTGATTTTGCTATGGCAGCTGTGTCTATGTACAGACTTACTTATTCTGAAATCATGTAAACTCATTTTAATAGGAGTCTAAACGTGATGAGTAGATAGGAGGAAAATCACACATTTTACTTGGGTCACTGTTTACTAAAGGAGTACGCCCCGTCATTACGTTTAACTAGGCTGAAATTACACACTAGACTATCATACTGAAATTTCCATATATGTTAACTGAGTTTCTTTGTCTACTAAATATGATTTAGGTCTTCTATATCAGCTGTCCTTAACGTTCAAAGATGGGGGTCTCTAGGATACTGGTATATGGGAAAAGTACATTCAAAGAGAGAGAGGCAGAGAGCACAGACAGACCAAGTCTACTTAACTATTTTTGCCTTGAGGCCAGCCCTGAGGTTAGAAGTAAGAAGGAATCAGACAAGAGGCACAGGTGACATAATCAACCAAGTCGCCCTTTCATGTAGAGAGAATAGACCTCCACAGGATAATCTGAAGAGTTCTGACAGAATCCACCCCTCTCATAAATGTCCCTGCAGAGAGAGTCTGTGAGCGGCACTGAAAATTCCTAGCATATTGTTCCTGTGCATTAAATCTTTGAAAGTCCTCACTCAAATGCCATGGGGCAGCAGGAAGATTACAAGACTTTAGACCTTGTCAATTACAATAGTCTTCATTTGAATTAAATTAAAAGAGTAGGTATATGGCCAGCTACAGAGTTCAGAGAGATGAGACAAATTAGTAAAGGAAAAATAACATTTATGAAAGGCTGTCTATGTGCCAGGCCATATAGTTAAAAATGTGACATGATGTCACAGCAGACTGTCAGTATGAAGGATAATTATGATCCTAATTTCACAAAAAGTAAATAGATGCTCAGAGAAGTCAAGTAATCTACTCAAGACCACATAGGTAGTAACGAACAGAGGAAGGATGTGAACTGGGGCTAACTCAAGAGAATGAGTTCTTATCGCTATCCTCGCATTTGCTTAGTGGCTCAGTCATGTCTGACTCTTTGTGATCCCATGAACCGTAGCCCACCAGGCTCTTTTGTCCGTGGGGATTCTCTAGGCAAGAATACTGAAGTGGGTTGCCATGCCCTCTTCTAAGGGATTTTCCAAACCCAGGGATTGAACCTATGTCTCCCACGCTGTGGGTTGATTTTTTCTTGTCTGAGCCACCAGGGAAGCCCAAGAATACTGGAACGGGCAGCCTATCCCTTTTCCAGAGAATTTTCCTGACCCAGGAAACAAACCGGGGTCTCCTGCATTGCAGATGGATTCTTTACCAGTTGAGCTACCAGGGAAGCCCAATTTGGATAAGCATATTTAGATTTAAGGAAAGGACCCAAGAAAATTCCAGCGTGGGGAAACATTCTCCAAAGAGTAAAGACAGAAAGGGAAATCTGGCCACGTGGTACCCAGACTACTACTGCTTAGTAGTCTTTATCTTTCTTGCAGTACTGAAAGATAAAGAGAGTCAGTTTACTATAATTTGTAGCTCCTAGTTAATAAAGCAGACTCAATCAAAAAGACCAATCTAATCTCACAATTGGCATGTTGCGTAAAACCAAAGTAAAACTTTTAACCTTTTACTAGTCTGTGGTTCAGACTACTAATGTCCTTCAACAGTCATATTCTGTCATAGCTAAAAGTATAAGAAAATAGAAAAAACACTATTTAGGTGAGTATTTTGAATGGATATATATGGATAAAGCTGGCTTCCCAGTTGGCTCAGTGGTAAAAGAATCTGCCTGCCAATGCAGGAGGCGCAGGAGACCCAGGTTTGATCCCTGGGTCGGGAAGATCCCCTGGAGGAGGAAATGGCAACCCACTCCAGGATTCCTACCTAGAGAAGAATCCCATCGATAGAGGAGCCAGGCCGACCCCAGTCCATAGGGTCACAAAGAGTCAGACGCAGCTGAACGACTAAGCGTGCACAAGAGTAAGCTAGCATATACTAACCACATCAGCCCATGCTGCTGCTGCTGAGTCGCTTCAGTCACGTCCGACTCTGTGCGACCCCATGACGGCAGCCCACCAGGCTCCGCCGTCCCTGGGATTCTCCAGGCAGGAACACTGGAGTGGGTTGCCATTTCCTTCTCCAATGCGTGAAAGGGAAAAGGGAAAGTGAAGTCGCTCAGTCGTGTCTGACTCTTCGCGACCCCATGGACTGCGGCCCACCAGGCTCCTCTGTCCATGGGATTTTCCAGGCAAGAGTACTGGAGTCGGGTGCCATTGCCTTCTCCGACATCATTCTATAACCTTACCTAAATCCTAACTTTTATCTTCATTTGAATTTTGTCTGGGATTATTAGATATTCTCTATTCAAAAATCCTCTTAATAAAGTAAAATATTAGATGTAGGATAGGTTTTCTTCTTGGCTACTCTTGAAACAGCAGACACTGAATAAAACTAGCATATATTTTGTAGAGTCCAAAGAATTTACTTTATATTTTTTTGATAATAGTAACCTTACTGTTAGAATTTACACTAAAGTTCTGAAGACTAATTTACATATACATAACCCCTAGCTGATTGAAATTTGACAACCTTAAGGGCAAGTGACTGGTGGCTCATGAAGCTCTAGTGAAAGCTTTTCTGACTGTTTTAGAAAAATACAAAATACATTTGCTCATACATAACAAAAATACATTTCAAGAGTATAAGAATGGAAAACATCAGTGATTTTCATTTGACTGCGTTAAGCTCTCTTAGTCAGTTTAGTGTATTTTACTATACCCTATATCATTGCCTTCTCTGATATCAAAATGTTACATTCAAAAAAAAAAGCAATCCAATTTAAAAAAGGGCAGCGAATCTGAATAGACATTTTTCAAAGAGGACATACAATGGCCGACAGGCACATGAAAAGATGTTCAACATCACTAATTGGTAGGAAAATGCAAATTAAAACTGAAAGTGAGCTATTACCTCACAGTGGCTACAATGGCCATTGTCAGAAAGACAAGAAAGAGCAAGTGGTAAAGAAGCTGTGGAGGTAAAGGAACCCTCACACACTGTTATGGGAATGAAACTGGTGTGGCCACTAGGAAAACAGTGTGAAGGTTCTTCAAAAAATTAAGATCAGAACTACCATATGATCCAGTAATTCCAATTCTGGGTATTTATCTGAGGAAAATAAAAACATTAATTCAAAAAGATATATGCACCCTTAAGCTCACTGCAACATAACTTACAATAGCCAAGGTATGGAAATAAATATGACTCAGCCATATAAGAGAATGAAATCTCATAATTTGTGATAACATGGACAAACCTGCAGGGTATTATATTAAGTGAAATAAGGCAGAAGGAAAAAGACAAATACCATATGATTTTACTCATATGTGGAACAGTAAAAAACAAAACAAATGAAACAAAAACTCAGAGAGAGCATATCAGTGGTTAGCAAAGGGAAAGAGGTTTGGAAGGGTAGACAAAAAGGGTGAAGGAGTTGAACTGTGTGGAGATGAATGGCAAACAGACTTGTGGAGGTGATTACTTTGTGTAATCCAGATGATGAATTATCATGTTGTATAGCTGAAATGTATGTTAATAAAAAAGTTATTAATATATTTATTGGTAGCAGGTATGATATATATATATATATTTATCAGGCCACAAACATTTACACAAATAATACAGTTACATTAAAAGCCATTTACCTTATAGAGGAATAACTATTACCCTTTCATTTTTTTCTTTAATTCTCGCATTCTAGCAAATTTATATTTTATAAAGAACATTGATACATAGCTAAGCATGAAGACACAAATTCCTCCACAGAAAAATCATACTGAAAAGAGAAGGACTAGGATTAAGAATATTTATATTTAATGACAAAGGTGCATTTGTAATATATGGATTGTACGAGGCATACTATAGATTATAATCTGTCAATTGCATTGCTTCTCTTTTAAGTACAAATATATATTAGAGCTTATTTCTAAGACTTATATTAAAAATCACTAATTTGAATTTATAGATTAAATGTTATGTGCAATTTTTAATACATAAGTCTATATTTTTTAAAACCAACCCAAATTTATCTACACAGCACTGTTTCTCCCTCCCATTAACTAAAGACATATGGCAGGAAAAGACAGTTGAAAGTTGCTTCCTCACAATAACTATCTTTGTTGGCTATTTCATTTTAAGTGAATCCAAATTATACAATGTCTCAATAATGCTACAAACAGAAAAGACTTTAAATTGATGCTTTAAGGCAATCTAACCATATTAGCTTCTTTAAAATCCTTTTTGTTTTATTACGTGTTTGATAGTTATAAGAAATATAGCTATGGGAAACACAGCTTATATATTTCAGGAATTAGTATCAGTCCTTGTGTTGTTCAGTCGCTCAGTCATGTCCGACTCTTTGTGACCCCATGGACTGCAGCACACCAGGCTTCCCTGTCTTTCACCATCTCCAAGAGCTTGCTCAAACTCATGTCCATTGAGTCAATGATGCCATCAAACCATCTCATCCTCTGTCATGCCCTTCTCCTCCTGCCCTCAATCTTTCCCAGCATCAAAGTCTTTTTTCAATGAGTCAGTTCTTCCCATCAGGTGGCCAAAGTATTGGAGCTTCAGCATCAATCCTTCCAATGAATATTCAGGGTTGATTTCATTTTGAATTGACTGGTTTGATCTCTCTGCTTTTGAGGGACTCTCAAGAGTTTTCTCCAGCACCACACTTCAAAAGCATTTTGGCACTCAGCCTTCATTATAGTCTAACTCTCACATCTGTACATGACTACTAGAAAAACCATAGGATTTCTAAAGTAAAAATTAAATATATTCGTAATAATGCTTGAATTCCACTCACAGTATAGTTGGCTTGAATTGTTCATCTCTTCATTCACTCATTCATTCAACAAACACCTGTGGTGCTTATCATTGTTGGGTTTTGTATTTGTTCCAGAAAACACAAGAGAACCTGATGTCATCATTTAGAGGCTTAGAGTCTTCGCAGGGCAGCCACTAGAAGCCTCCATTTTCTAGTCTTACAGTGAAATAAGGGAAAAGTAAGGTTTGTTAACAGGAAAATCCAATTAAGTTGAAATATTCCCATTTCTACTTGGTAATATCTTCCAAAGAGCTACTTAGAAATAACATATAAGATTTTTACCACAATTTAATTTCATTTAAAATCCATCCATTTCACTTAGTGATTCAAACCACTCCATTTCCATCCTATCTTCATTGCAGATTGTATATCAAATGATAAGTATAATTGGGAAGAAATGTAATCTGAGATTTTCTAGAAATGCCACTGTAATACGGTTAGGGAATAGTTCAACACATTAATTATGAACAAAAGTGCCCCCAAGCCATCTGGCATCCTCAGTCAGCCTTAGAGAGTGCCAGGGAAAAAATCTAGAGGCTGCTGTATTGAATTCAAGTTTCAGTTCAGTTCAGTTCAGTCACTCAGTCATGTCCAACTCTTTGTGACCCCACGGACTGCAGTACACCAGGCTTCCCTATCCATCACCAACTCCTGGAGCTTACTCAAACTCAAGTCCATCGAGTCAGTGATGTCATTCAACCATCTCATCTTCTGCTGTCCCCTTCTCCTCCCACATTCAATGATTTCCAGCATCAGGGTCTTTTCACATGAGTCAGTTCTTCACAATCAGGTGGTCAAAGTATTGGAGTTTCAGCTTCAGCATCAGTCCTTCCAAGAATATTCAGGACTGATTTCCCCTAGGATGGACTGGTTGGATTTCCTTACTGTCCAAGAGACTCTGAAGAATCTTCTCCAACACCACGGTTTCAAAATCATCAATTCTTAGGCGCTCAGCTTTCTTTATCGTCTGTCCAACACTCACATCCATACATTACTATTGGAAAAACCATAGCTTTGACTAGACAAACCTTTCTTGGCAAAGTAATGTCTCTGCTTTTTAATATTCTGTTGAGGTTGGTCATAACTTTCAAGGAGCAAGCATCTTTTAATTTCATGGCTGCAATCACCATCTGCAGTGATTTTGGAGCCCCAAAAAATAAAATCAGCCACAGTTTCCAGTGTTTCCCCATCTATTTGCCATGAAGTGATAGGACCAGATGCCATGATCTTCGTTTTCTGAATGTTGAGCTTTAAGCCAACTTTTTCGCTCTCCTCTTTCACTTTCATCAAGAGGCTCTTTAGCTCTTCTTTGCTTTCTGCCATAAGGGAGGTGTCATCTGCATATCTGAGGTTACTGTATTTCTCCCGGCAATCTTGATTCCAGCCTGTGTTTCATCCAGTCCAGCATTTCTCATGATGTACTCTGCATATAAGTTAAATAAGCAGGATGACAACATACAGCCTTGACATACTCCTTTCGCAATTTGGAACCAGTCTGTTGTTCCATGTCCAGTTCTAACTGTTGCTTCCTGACCTGCATATAGGTTTCTCAAGAGGCAGGTCAGGTGGTCTGGGATTCCCATCTCTTTGAGAATTTTACATAGTTTTTTGTGATCCACACAGTCAAAGGCTTTGGTATAGTCAAGAAAGTAGAAGTAGAAGGAATAGAATTCAAGTTTACTAACAATCAAACTCAATTGTTCAGATTTTAGGTATTTCAAGCTTTCATTCTAAAAATATACTTATTTGATGTCATACTTACTACAGGCTTCTGCGGCTAGTTGGACATTTATGTATACGTTGCTTTATTGTTGCATCAATGTTATTTGATAAATTTAGGTGGGGAAGACAAATAGGTGGACTGGATGGAAATTGATAGTTACTGCTCTGCCACTCCTGTTCCATCTTCATCACACTCCAAATGCTATTTTCATCATGATGCACTTGAAAACTTGTAGTGACAGAGGTCTCACTCCATTCCAGAGTGTCAGTTCCTGACACTTAGGGTTTTGCACACACAGGTCTTATGTCTAAAGTGCTCTTCCCCTGCTTTGCCACTGAGTTAAAGGATACTTGTTATTCTGCATTAGCATCAATGTCACTGCATTAGAGCAATATCTCCAGCCACTCGGTCTAAATCAGCCATCACTACCTAACATCTTCTCTTTCTCTCCATTTATGTATTTCTAACAATTTATGACTTTGTCGTGTTTAATAATTGACGTCTATCATATTTAATCATCACAACAGAAGCACTAGATTCTTTTAGTATCCACACTGTACAGATGAAGACACTTGCTTTTCATTGCTAAATGCTGAACAACTGCATGGGGCCTAGCTCATATTTATATACAATTAATGGTCATTTAATAAATGGACTGAACTAACCTAGAGTTGGAACCTGTCTCACTGGACATGATGGGGAAAGTGAGTCAGAAAGAACTGAGTTTGAAACCTGCCTGATTATATGATGCTGATATAGACAGAGATATACATACCCTCTAACGTCTCATTTTCAATCAGTGAAATGAGTATAATACATCGTTTCATAGAATTTTACTGTTAGGATTGGATGAATTCATGTAATAGAAATAACCTAACCTTAATAAGCACTCATAATTTCTATGAATTTGCCCAATTCCAGCCCATGGATGTTTAAAGAGCACATCTCATTTCTCCTTCAAATGATACCCTTTCAAATAAAATATCTTGTCCTTTCCTCCAGTTAATTAGCTTGGATTTCTTAAAATGCCCTTTTATTCAGTTCATTCGTCAAATATTTAGTGGATATCCCCTATTTAAAAGTTATAATTACTCATAAATCCTGGTCATCATGGAAAGTGAAAGGAAAGGAAAGTGAAGTCGCTTAGTCGTATCCACTCTTTCCAACCCCATGGATTGTAGACTACCAGGCTTCTCTGTCCATGGAATTTTCCAGGCAAGAATACTGGAGTGGGTTGCCATTTCCTTCTTCAGGAGATCTTCCCGACCCAGGGATTGAACCTGGGTCTCCCACATTGTAGGCAGACGCTTTACCGTCTGAGCCATGGAACACACAACTAAATAGGAAGCCAAATTATACAATCACTCACTCCATACCAGGGTCTCTCAGAGGATTTGTTAAAGCACAGACTGCTGGGCATTATTCTTAGACTTTCTGACTCAGTACCACTGGGGTAGGCCCTGGGAATTTTCATCTCTAATGTTCTCCGGTGATGCTGATGCTTCAGGGATCGCACCTGGGAACCACTGAACTAGAATGCAGTGATATTTGCCCACAGAGAAGTAGAAAATTTGTCAAGGAATAAATTACATTTTTAAAAATTCCAAAACTTGGATGGGGAAAATGGCATTAGCTGTGGCCTTAAAACGCTGGAAAATTATCTGAATAAGGTTTCCTGACTTTTGCCATTGGGTGGAAATGACCATATTTGAATGAATATGACAGTAGAAGTTTTGATAATCTTATGACTGAAAACAAACTGAAGAGAAAGTATAAAATTCTGCTCAATGGAAACAACGGGCAACTCTTGTATCTAGAGAAACTATGATAGGTATTTACTGGTAACAGCTACTATGTTAGCATGAGGAAAATCTATTAAAGGAATTTGAATCTATAACTAATATTGCATGAATTAAAGAGTTAAGTGAGACAATCTACATGAAGGTACCATACTGACTTCAGCCTAAGGAACACATATATAGAGTCTTCTTATTGTTTAGCTACTATCATGTCTGATTTCCTTTTTAAATCCATGGGCTGTAACCTGCCAAGTTCCTCTGTGCATGAGATTTCCCAGGCAAGAATACACTGGAGTGGGTTGCTATTTCTTTCTCCAAGCGACCTTCCTCACCCAGGGATCAAACCAAGTCTCTTGTGCTGGCAGGCATAATCTTTACCCTGAACCACCAGGGAAGTGTTATATCTATTACATCACTGATTTTTTTTAATTAATTCCAGAAATTACCTATTCTATAAAAATATATATTTTCTCTGCAGCATTATTGGTAACTTGACAATGAAATAACTGGTTACAGGTTAAAGCTAAGTGGAAATTCCTAAGCTCTTTTGCATCATCCTTTACTTAAAGAAAAATATTACTCAAAATATAGAAAAAAAACATTCTACGTATGTAAAACAGCATTCTACTTTTAGAAATGGCTGAAGCTTAATGTACCTAATGTGCTATTCTCAAGAAGGGCAAGCGCAGATTCTGAGTCACCTGCCACTTCAAAGGTAAAATCTGAAATTTCAGAGCTGAAAGGAACTGACATTAGAAGTACAATCAATGAACTTCACTGATGGAAAATGTAGTCCATGAATAATTAAAACAAGTGTAATGTGTCAAATTCATGTTCCAATTCTGCAATTATAGATATGATTGATTAAGTAGTTCTTTATGAACCGGCATGCCTACTACTGTGCCAGAGCTGACTCTAAAAGATTAGCTACTCTTTATTCAGAAATCAGGTTGGTAATGTGAAACTGGTGATGATGGGAGTTTTCGCACCACAAAATTTTGCAAGGACTATAAGCAAGGGATCTACTATTTTTTTTCTTTTCAGAGCTGACTCTCAAACATTTGCCATTTTCAATTTTGAGTTCCTACTTCTTGAGGTTAATGTACTAAAACTTTGATCATTTGCATATCATTAGAAGATGAAAAGAAAGTTAAATATTTGAATTTCTTATGCTAAGATGAATTAGAACACATTTTTAAAAAACTGTTTATAGAGCCTTTCAAGGAGTGCTAAATGTTTCACATTCAGTTCCTCCTCACAAGTACCCTTTGAGAAAGGTATTTTTAAGTTATTTATAGGGATTGAAACACAGGTTCATAGAAGTTAAATAACTTGCCAAAGGCTTATTCTTGACTAGTACACATTACTCTCTCCCTAAGACAAAAATATACTTAAAGGACTTTCTCAACTCTTTAATCTTGGAAGCAAGGATAATTGAATCAAAATTGATAACCAGTTCTTTCTTTTACTGATTATACCAAAGCCTTTGACTGTGTGGATCACAATAAACTGTGGAAAATTCTGAAAGAGATGGGAATACCAGACCACCTGACCTGCCTCTTGAGAAACCTGTATGCAGGTCAGAAAGCAACAGTTAGAACTGGACATGGAACAACAGACTGGTTCCAAATAGGAAAAGGAGTATGTCAAGGCTGTATATTGTCACCCTGCTTATTTAACCTATATGCAGAGTACATCATGAGAAATGCTGGGCTGGAAGAAGCACAAACTGGAATCAAGATTGCCGGGAGAAATATCAATGACATCAGATATGCAGATGATCCCACCATTATGGCAGAAAGTGAAGAACTAAAAAGTCTCTAGATGAAAGTGAAAGAGGAGAGTGAAAAAGTTGGCTTAAAGCTCAACATTCAGAAAACTAAGATCATGGCATTCAGTCCCATTACTTCATGGCAAATAGATGGGGAAACAGTGGAAAGAGTGGCTGACTTTATTTTTCTGAGCTTCAAGATTACTGCAGATGGTGATTGCAGCCATGAAATTAAAAGACTCTTACTCCTTGGAAGGAAAGTTATGACCAACCTAGACAGCATATTAAAAAGTAGAGACATTACTTTGTCCACAAAGGTCCGTCTAGTCAAGGCTATGGTTTTTCCAGTGGTCATGTATGGATGTGAGAGTTGGACTATAAAGAAAGCTGAGTGCTGAAGAATTGATGTTTTTGAATTGTGGTATTAGAGAAGACTCTTGAGAGTCCCTTGGTCTGCAAGGTGATCTAACCACTCCATCCTAAAGGAGATCAGTCCTGGGTATTCATTGCAAGGACTGATGTTGGAGCTGAAACTCCAATACTTTGGCCACCTGATGTGAAGAGCTGACTCATTAGAAAGATCCTGCTGCTGGAAAAGGTTGAGGGCAGGAGGAAAAGGGGATGACAGAGGATGAGATGGTTAGATGGCATCCCAACTCAATGGACATGAGTTCAGGTAAATCCGGGAGTTGGTGATGGACAGGAAGGCCTGGCGTGCTGCAGTTCATGGGGTCACAAAGAGTTTGATATGACTGAGCGACTGAACTGAACTCTCCATTTTTAACATGAGTGTGTTAGTTGCTCAGTTATGTCCAATTCTTTGCAACCCTATGGTTTGCAGCCCACCAGGCTCCTCTGTCCATAGAGTTCTCCAAGCAAGAATACTGAAATGGGTTGCCATTCCCTTCTCCAAGGGGTCTTTCTGACCCAGGGATTGAACCAAGGTCTCCCTCATTGAAGGCAGATTCTTGACCATCTGATGCTCCAGAAAAGCTCTTTTGAACAATATAAAACAATGCAATTTAAAAAGGGAATGTTGGGTTGCATTAGTTTAAGCACTGGGGAAATATTCTCAATAGTAACAGATTTTATGAAAATAATTCTAATATTTTAGGACATGAAGTTTGACCTTACCAGTTCATCTAATGAAGCCTAAAAAATGATCTGATCATTTTTAAAGCCTCTTATAATTTAGCAATTCTGAGTGTTTCTATGGTAGGATGTTTTCTGAAAGTATTGGTATGGCAAATTGAAGAAAGATGCTTGTCATTCAAGGTAAAAGTTTATTAAACTCAGTTGCATTTTAGTCACAGGCAAAACATTATGACAGAGGAGAAGCTAAACATTTTTACTCAAAATTTTTCTAATATCCTTTGCTTTCCTTAGGGCAAAGTTTAGCTCAACAAATTATCTCCTGAGCATAATGGGATACGCTTCCATCAATGCTTCCATTGATGAAAGATTACAGAGTTTTGTGAATGTCTCTATTAGTACCATCTAATATTATTATTGGAATCTTAAATACACTAAGTGCCCTCCAAATTTTCATCTTTAATGAGATGAGAATTCATAAATGTATATATATCAGATACATGCACACACACACACATACTTCTCACCCCTAAGGATCTTAATAGAAAGTCTGCACAGTCTAAATAATACTATGCTAGATCAACAGGTTTCAGAGCTTTGGCTTATTAAATTCCAACAGAGGGTTTAAATATTAAACAAAAATTTCACCTAGAGGGAAAATTATCAGAATTAACTAGATGCTTAAAACCTATTTTCCTAGTTTTTTGTTTTTTTTTGAAGCTCTAATAGTTTATTATCAATTTTCATTATCTATAAGACGATAATTCTAGATTTTAAGGAAACGATACAGATTTGTCTGTGTGTGCATTATACATTTTTGCAGGTAGATGGTATGTGCATGGATTCCCTAAAATAAATGTTAAAGTTCTGGTGTTGGGGAGCAAGCAAAATTCCATTAACACGTATTTGCTAAAGAAAGAAACAATTACATGGCTGGCCTAGGACTAAGCACTGGGGAATAGCCAGAAGGTTTTTGCCCACAGGGAACTTAGAGTTTGGTAGACTAAAGAGGTTCTTCAATACCCATGTCTTCGTTTAATCTTTTGAACTAAAATTCTGCTAATAAATTAAGAAAACATATTTAACACATAGACCTAGACTTAGAGATATCCAACTAAACACACAAGAATTCAATCATTCCCTTTAGAGGTGCTGGTAGGACAGACTGGAGCATTCCATAAATAAGATGACCTACCAAGGAATGTACACACACACAGAGATCTCGGACAGGAAGTAGGGCTGATTTTCAGAATGGTATACTTCAAAGAAATGGGAGCTATTTGTCTTTCATACTGATACCCCAACTCAAGCTTTTCAAATGAGACAAAATAATTCCTGTGTGTCGTCTCTCAGTTGCTGGCTTATAAAATATTTTATTGTCTTTCCAATTTGTTTTCCTATTATATTTTATCTTCAGATTAGATTCTTTATTGCAAATAATTTTAAATATTATATGGTTTATGACTCTCTTTTGAAAAAAAAAAAAGCTTTAAACCAAAATACATCTTCTCTAATGCCTAAGCTAAATAGTACTAGAAAGAAATAACAGCAGATAGTCTCAACTGGAATGTTATACGAGGTTTGGAGAATTAAGCAGTTTGGACAGGAGTACAATTTTATGACATGAAGTGAATCACTCTTTCACCACCAAGTGTAATTTCTGGAATTGTTATCTGGAAGCAAACGTGTGAGGTAAATATTCCTTTAAAAAACATAAATAAAACTCTTTATGATTTGTGCATCCTGGATAATAAATAAACGTTTGAGACACTGACTTAAAGACAGTTTTTCTGTATTAGTAATAAATATACATTAAAAATATAGTCTGAAAAGTAAAAATTGAATTATGAAATTCATTCAAAAGATCATAGGAGGAAGCGCGATATCCTATATATAATAATTTCTGTCCCATATAATTAATTTGGTATTAATGAAACCAACATGCAGGGAATATGTACAGTGTGCAGGTACTATAGTTAAGTACTGAGATTATAGAGAACACAGGTATTAATAGTTCCTGACTTTTAAGTTGCTTAAGCGGGTAGAGAGTACCATAGAGGACAGGGAAGGGATTGGTATATTATGCAGGTTGCCATGGAAGGTGTCTGTACATTGAACATTAAGCGGAAGCAGAGACATGAGAGATGATAATAGGGCCATGCTAATATTTGAACGAAGAGCATTTTAAGCAAAATAATAAAAATATGCCAAGCCCTCAGACAGAGTTAAGGTTCAGTTCAGTTCAGTCACTCAGTTGTGTCCGACTCTTTGTGACCCCATGAATCACAGCACATGTTTAAAAAAGTGTGGAAACCAGTGTGGCTAGGGTGGGATGAGGGGTCACAGGGGAGGAGGTAAGGAAGACAGGTAAAGAAATCAATAATTTAGGAGCTCCAATGGCATCATAGCCATGGTAAGGACTTTTAATATATATTCTTTTTTCCTTTTAATCAAGATGGGAATCCTTAGAAGGATTTGAACAGAAGAGCTACAAGCTTTAACTTGGAGCTTTGTGCAGCTGTGACAAACTCTCTGGAAGCAATGAAGGAAGCAGAGATACAGGGAAGCTATTGAAATAGTTCAGAAGAGGGATAATGGTGACGGGGATTAAAGGGGTACAAATGGAATAGTAAGAAGTGTTCAAATTTAGGAACTATTTCAAAAGTTTTGACAACAGAATTTGCTAATCAATTGGATTGAAAATGGTATGTGACCTAAAGAGAAGAGTGAAGGGTTCCAAATTTGGGGCCTGAACAACTGGAATACTGGAGCTGCCTTTTCCAGAAACTGGGAAGACTATTTGAGGAGCAAGACTGTCAGCAGATGCCCTGGGTCCAATCATCATTTGTGCATTTATTGTATTAGAGGTTCACTAAGTTGCAGTAACAAAGAGCCCTCAAAATACAATGGTTCACAAACAATGTGTTTATTTCTCTTTCATGTAATATCCTTGAGGTCAGCGGAGGATGCTGGTGGCAGCTATATTTCATGTGGCTATTCAGACTCCCAGGTTGTCAGTATCACCCACGTATGATCACTGCATAGAGAACCAAAGCTCGGTCATCACCAGGTGTTACTGGGTGTTCACAAATCTGGGACAGGGAGGAAAGGAAGAACAGGGCACATAATACATGCAAAATAAATCTTTCCTGAATGAATAAATTGGATGAATGAACAAAACACAGTCTGATAAACGTGCTTACATAGAGGGACACAGAGAACGTCTCAGAAAGATGGTAATGATAAACCTGTACGCCAAGACAGCAAAAGAGACACAGATGTATAGAACAGCCTTTTGGACTCTGTGGGAGAGGGAGAGGGTGGGATGGGTTGGCAGAGTGGCAGTGTAACATGTATGATATCATAAGTGAAACAAATCGCCGGTCTAGGTTCGATGCAGGATGCAGGATGCTTGGGACTGATGCACGGGGATAATCCAGAGAGAAGGTGTGGGGCGGGAGGGGGGAGGTGGGGGTCGGGATTGGGAGTTCATGTACACTCGTGGCTGATTCATGTCAATGTATAGCAAAACGAATACAGTACTGTAAAGCAAAACAAACTAAAAAATAAAAATTAATTAAAAAAAAAAGAATCCAGCCCAGGTGGGAGGTGTCAGAGATGGCTTCTTAGCAGAGTCAACTCCTACACGACTCTGAAGAGCAGTACTATTTCAGTGTATATACTCCAGTCGGAGGAGAGCAGAGTCACAGACACAAGAAAGTATTTGAGGAAGTTGAGCCAGAGGCGCAGACTGGTGAGTGCAGGGGATTAAGCAGGGAAGTAGAAGAAGGTCCATGAGCAAGAGTGCACCCCAGATGCCACACACAGAACCTGATGCTTCATGTACAGTATTTGACAAATGAGGCAATGATGACTAGAAAAGGTTGAAGAATTTCCCCAAGTTTACTAAGCTATTTAGATGGCAAAATTGTGATTCAAGTTCGTATCTACCAAGTTTCAAAACCCAGCTCTCTTCATTACACCATAGAGTCATCTCTCCCCAAAGGAGTTTGGATTTTTGCCGTGAGATGGCACTGGAAAACGACAAACAAGGAGATGGCATAGACATTTTTGCTTTTGAGAAAGACCTAGCTCATGGTAGAGTAGAGAACGTGAGACAGATACAGAGGAAGCAATTGTTGGAGATTTTCAAAAAAAGTTACCCTAGTCCTGAATCAAACAGCAGCAGACAGGGACACCTGATAGCAATAAACCAACAGCCTGAGGAGGATTTGCAGACCAGCAGCTGGGGGGCCTGGAATCGCTCTCGGGTTTCCAGTTTGAGCTAATGTTAGTGGGGAAAGAGGTATCGCCCACAAAGTGGGGAAAGAGTAAGTAAAGTGCAGACAGGGATATTTCAATATGACCAAACGGCTACTTAAGGGATAGATCTGGATTCAGCTCCCAGGAATTATAGCTTTTAGCTCGGTGGTCATTTCTTTTACTTGACAACTGAGACCAAAGCTTACAACATAATGCGCAAGAGGCAGAAACCCAGTTCAGCAGTCTGGCTGTGCCAAGAATAGTCGATGCTGTGCGAGAACAGGAAACAACATGTACTTCTGTATAAAACACTGAACTATAACTTGTATAAAGAACAAATACTAAAATTAATTTCTCATCACAATATAGTGACATATGTGTTCACAGTTGGAGTAAGCCTTTCATCTTCAACATTACTTATCTCATAAAAGCTGCCTTGCGGAGAAGAAAGAACGCTGTCATACAATAAATGAAAGTAGCATCTTTTTTCAAGTCATTCCAAGAAAATGTTTAATAGCATGGTGGTGAGATAGAAAGAATGAGCAAATGCACTAGCAAATGAAAAAGCTCTTTGCAAAATGCATCACAAGAGAAATATGCAGAGTTTTGAAACATTTACTTAGGAGTGAGGATTTTAAAAGAGAAAACCAATCAGTAGCTGACAACTTAGGTTTATCTACACATTAAGAGTGTTCCACTGGACCACATGTAAAATAATAAACTCTCTTTTTAAATTTGAAAACATTTAAGGCATCAGATGGGTTGTTCTGACCCTTCAGAATACAAAATGCTACATCTTCAAGAATGTTTTTAAGTTAGAAATAAGAACAAGGTAAAGAAATTTTCTCCTCTAAAAAATGCTGATTAAATTTTAAGATATTTGATTCTTTTATTCCTTTAGAACTATAATTAATAGCTAATTACAAAAAATCAGTATCCTACTACACTGAATCAAGATAATCACTGGGAAATTCACGTCAATTCTTAAATCTCAAACATTAGAAAGTGTGCAAAGAGAACCTACAAAATGCCTCAAGAATACCTTTCAAACTGTGAATGTAATGCACTTAACAGAATAATAAGCTCTTCAATGGAATTTACTTGCCCATTGTTGATATGTATCGGCGATTTGCTCTAGATTTAAATGCCAGCCTTTACAGAAATATTTCTGCTTCTAATGTACCAAGACTTCATTTGAAAACATTTGTTTTCTAACATGTTACTATTTCTATGCTATTTGAAGGTTGGGAAGTTGGTATCTAATATTCTGATGTTCTTAAACTAATCCTAGCTTGTTTTCTGAAACAAACATCCAATTTGTCATATTTGTATTTGAGTCATATAGCTTAAGGGAGTGATTCTCAAACTTTTAGCCTCAAAACATCTTTATGTTATGAAAAATTACTGAAAGCCTCAAAAAGCTTTTGCTATGTGGGCTACATTTATTCCATTAAAGCTTAAAACAGAATTTTTAAAAAATAATTATTCACTTGAAAGTAATAGCAAATTTATTACATTTTAAAATATTTTTTAATAAAATTAAATATATTTTAAAAACAAAAAATTCAGTAGGAACCACCCCAGTATTTTATACTTTTTGGAAAGCTAATTGATGTCTGGCTCAATAGAATGCAGCTACATTAACTGCTTCTGTAATCAATCAGCTGCTATATCACAATACTGGGTTTCCCAGGTGGTTCAATGGTAAGGAATCCTCCCACCAACGCAGGAGACGTGAGTTTGATCCCTGGGATGGGAAGATACCCTGGAGAAGGAAACGGCAACCCACTCCAGTATTTTTGCTTGAGAAATTCCATGGACAGTGGAGCCTGACAGGCTATGGTCCCTGCAGTCACAAAAGAGTTGGATACAACTCAGCAACTAAGCAACAACAAATATTACATATCATATGGCCTTTAGAAAACTCTACTGTACATTCATGAGAGAATGACAGAGGGCAACAAATAACATGCTGGTATTATTATGAAAATAGTTTTTGACCTCAAGTACATCCCATGGGTGGAGGAGCCTGGTAGGGTGCAGTCCATGGGGTCGCTAAGAGTCAGAAACGACTGAGCGACTTCACTTTCACTTTTCACTTTCATGCATTGGAGAAGGAAATGGCAACCCACTCCAGTGTTCTTGCCTGGAGAATCCCAGGGATAGGGGAGCCTGGTGGGCTGCCGTCTCTGGGGTCGCACAGAGTCGGACACGACTGAAGCGACTTAGCAGCAGCAGCCCCTAAAAGGGTCCACAGACTTCACTTTGAGAATGCTGCGTTAAGGATACTAGTTTATATAATGTAGGAAGAAATTTTCAGTTTTCTACAAGGAATTTTCATGGAGGATTTAAAAATATTTATGAATATCTGCATAGAAGGAGGAGAAGTGGATGAAAGAGAATGAGAAAGTTGGATGGCATCACCGACTCAATGGACCTGAGTTTGAGCAAGGAGATGGTGAAGGATAGGGAAGCCTGGCATGGTGCAGTCCATGGAGTCAAAAAGAGCTGGACACAACTTAGTGATTAAACAAGAAAAATATCCATGATTTATCCATTTAATCTGCTACAAGTAAAACAACTATAGTTAGAAGATAACTACTTTGATTAATCTTCTTCATATTCCTGTTTAGTTAGAATACTTCTACCTCCACAGTCTGACCTCTTAACTGAGCTTTCTGATGTGTATCCACTGCCATCAACGTGACATCTCCAGTGAGCTGTCTAATTGGCACTTTAACTTCACATTGTCCAAATAGCATTCTTAATTTACTTTCTTAAGCATAAATGCCTTTCACTTTTTGCCATCTCAGAAACTGGCACCACCACTCACCTACTGATATAAAAAACCTACAAGTCATTCCGAATTTCTCTTTCTCCCCATCACAACTAAGAGCTACCAGAATATATCATATTTCCCCCATCTCCCATGCTGCCATCCTCACCCAAGTCAAAATTCTATTTCACTTAGATTACTGCCATAGCCTCCCAAATGGTATCCCTGCTTCCTCCACCACTCAACAATGCATGCTTTCCAGCCTTTGATTATTAGAGCAATAAATCCATCCTTCTCCCTATAAAACATACATAGAACCAGGTCCCATCTCAACCTAAACTCCCCTCCTGCTTTTCCAATCTCTTGAAATAGAAATAAATAAATAAAATAAATAAATTATTGGCTTGGCAAAAATGTTGGTTCAGAGTTTTCCACTACACCGTATGGAAAAACCCAATGAACTTATTGGCCAACTCAATACTTACAGGCTACTACACGTAGCCTTGCCTCTGCCAACCTCTCCAACCTTAATTGGTGCCATTGCCTTCTTCCTATCTCTTTAACATTCACGCCACCTTCCAGCTTTACTACTTGCCATTGTCCTCATCTGGAGTTCTCTACCATACTGTGTGCCTGGTTCTTCCTTGTCACTCAGGTCTCAACTCAAATGTTACCCCTCTCAGGGAAGCGCCTCTTGCCAGACCCATGATTCCCTCCTACATCATTCTGGTGTATTGAAAGCACTCATAGCACTGATCACTATGGGAATGTATTACTTATCTCCATGCATGTTCTTTATGCTTTTTCCCTACTACTATCACCAGGATTGAAGCTCCAAAAGAGAAAGGCTCTTGGACAAATAAATGAATGATAATCAAATAAATGAATTAGTAAATCATGGTAAAGAAACTATTGCAAAAAGAACTTCATTGAACACTTTCTTTGCTATAGTCAACTGTTGAGGGAAATACAAAGAATTTCATATATTCATGAACTACATTCAGTCAAATCCAAGCTCTGCTCTATCTGTCACACCCTTTCTACTTTTGTAGAAACACACCATATGGAGGGAGAGGAAAGGATGGTCGTTCAGCAATGCCTGCTATGTATATATGTAACCTAATTCTGAACACAAAGAAAAATCTGCTGAAACATTTTTTCCTATTTCGTATGTCTTTCACCTTTAGAACTGATATAATAGATAAGAATTCAAATTCATAGTATTAAATGAAATTTCACAACTTTCCACACAAGTCATCTTAATTTTCTTTTAAGAGAGTGGCATGCACCGTGGTGCTCATAAACCTATCAACCAACTGTTTTCCCTTTGCAGACTAATTTTAATTCACATGAGAGCATTTACAATTATATATTTTAACTGTAATAATACATATACAATTATAATTTTCTGTCTTTCTTGTAAATTTGAAATTTAACCATTTATAGAAGCCTATTGTTAACTGTTCAGTCGCTCAATCATGTCCAACTCTTTGGAACCCCATGGACTGCAGCACGTCAGGCTTCCCTGTCCTTCACTATCTCCTGGAGCTTGCTCAAACTCATGTCCATTGAGTCAGTGATGCCATTCAACCATCTCGTCCTCTGTCATCCCCTTCTCCTGCCTTCAATCATTCCCAGCATCAGGGTCTTTTCCAATGAGTCGGCTCTTCACATATTCTATAAATGATACTATCACCACCCCATCATCTCCTGGAAGATATATGAACTCTGAGAATGGATAAGTTCATGTAAATTCATATACACATAAATGGACACAAAGTACAAATATGTTCGTGTGTGTATTTCCAACAGGATGAGTCAATACAAATCTTTGCACCAGAAATCTTTTAAAAATGGCTTTAGTTTGAGGGCACGTACTATGCACACATGCACACAATTACGGAAGAAGCCATTGGAAAAAGCATAAATCTACATTAAGAATATGCCGAAGGTATTAAATATTCTAAACCATTATGAGATACAGTATAAGAACATAGGAATGTAAAATGATGATCTATAAACATGAGCTATAAAATGTGACATTGATTATGTTTTTATAGTTATAGAAACATAAAAAAGAAATTGATGAGTATGTGAATGGCTTTCAGTGAAAATTATTACAATATGCTATTAATTAAGCTCTGCTGGGAATAAATGCTCACTCCTTTCCTCTTCCAGTAGGGAATAAATGATTTTTAAAAGAACATACTTAATATGTGAAGGAAAATTTTAAATACTATTAATTATGATTTAATGAAAAGTTTTGGTTTTCCTCTGAAAATACACCATTGTGTATTTGTGAAATAGAAAACTACCTTTCATAAAAGTTTGGCCACCTTCACAAGATGCTTTTTCTAATATGGCTTTGCTATTAATAAATTAACAGAGTAACTTGCTTTGATACTGCAAAGGGTCCAGAATAACCCAACTCTTCTTGTTAAATAACATGAGACTGCAAAGAGTAAATCGAAAGTAAACAATGTTTGGGTTTAAAAGCATTTGCTCCCATATATTCTTCTGAAGAACTCTAAGATGGTTCTGTGACACAAAGAAAGCTACTTATTCCGGTAAAGTTTGACAAGCTAGGCAAAAAAAAAAGGTACCAAATAAATCATTAATGTAAATACACTCAGTAACAAGTATTTGATATTTTAATATGCATGAAATGTGGATTCTAAAGAATGGATGTTAATACTATTTTATGTCCTTTAGCATAATTCTAAATCTGGGTACTACTGCAGAGCTTTGGTACAAAAATATTTTCATCAGAATGGAGTTTATGGAAGGGCCTAAATATAAAATATAAAGATAAGACTTGTCTTCATATAAAGATCAGACTGCAATCTTCCAAAGGTACAGTAATTAAACTCATAAAGTATGTGCAATTACAGGCTATGTTCCTCAGATGTGGAGTCATAGGAGAATTTCAACAAGGATTTCAGAGATCCATTCAGATCTTCCCTAGAGTGCTGTAGGCGTTGCTATGGTAGTTGTGCCAGGCAGTTTCACAGTGCTGGGAAGTAGCACCCTTCTTCCCTGCCCTTTGAGACTGTGCCAAAACGATTACTAACCATTCAAGGATTTTTCATTAGAGGGATTGATATTAAAAGCATTAGTCTAACCAGCCTCCCACAAAAATCATTGGAAATCTTGTTAAAGTCCCTGAAGAAATACATCTATGTGTTCTTAAAATGAACGCTCAACAATTTTAGAATACTGTTTAGTGTTCAGCATGCAAACTACTCCATAGTCTCATGGAAGGATGACTGAAGTAAATTTCAGCTCTTTTTTAAGAGATCAACATGTTCTTACACTATTGTCAAGAAGGACTAATCCACATTCTCTTTCCCTTTTTTTCAGCAAAGCTGTTTGTGGTTTTAGTTTTCATCAAAAATATATTTTTAAACTTTCAAATTTGCCATTCTCTAAAAACTGAAGAATGGGATATTGATATTTTAGCAAAATGAGTCCCCATAGAAATAAATCCCATAACCGCTGACAATAAAGATGTACGTATGTGTTTAGTTGCTTGGTTGCTCTTTGTTACCCCATGGACTGCAGCCCACAAGGCTCCTCTGTCCGTAGGGATTCTCCATGCAAGAATATTGGAGTGGGTTTCCATGCCCTCCTCTAGGGGATCTTCCCAGCAAAGGGATAGAACCCAGGTCTTCTGCATTACAGGCGAATTCTTTACCACATGATCCACCAGGGAGAATAAAGATACTTGTACCTTTTAACACAATCTATGACCTACTTTACCAATTCAGATTGCTTTTTTGAAAAAAGTTGATACTTTTCTTAACTCTCATCTCAAAAAAGATAAGCATAGCAAGTTTTAATTATTTTGGCTTTCAAGAGTTTTCAAAAGTAAAAACCAAATTCTTCACTTTTTTTTCCCACCATTAATAATTTAGAAGGAAAATGGAGAACTATACACTGTTATAACCACAACATGGTAAGACACTCTATAAAATCAAACAAGGACATAAGTAGCCAAATCAGTATTAAGAACGCTATCTTTCAAAATATGTCATTTTTTATGATAACAATGTTCTTGATTAAGCATCTCAGATATGTATTGAATTTTATAAAAAAAAATGTTACTACTTCATAATGATACATATACATACGCCCTTATACATTTTAGCCAAAATAAAAAAAGAGTGTTAATCACCAAATCATGGCATCCAGTCTCATCACTTCGTGGCAAGTAGGTGGGGAAACAATGGGAACAGTGACAGACTTTACTTTCTCGGGCTCCAAAATCACTGCAGCCATGAAATTAAAAGACGCTTGCTCCTTGGAAGAAAAGCTATGACCAACCTAGACAGCATATTCAAAAGCAGAGACATTACTTTGCCAACAAAGGTCCATCTAGTGAAGGCTATGGTTTTTCCAGTGGTCATGTATGGATATGAAAGTTGAACCATAAAGAAAGCTGACTGCCAAAGAATTGATGCTTTTCAAGTGTGGTGTTGAAGAAGACTCCTGAGAGTCCCTCAGACTGCAAGGAGATCCAACCAGTCCATCCTAAAGGAGATCAGTCCTAAATATTCATGAGAAGGACTGGTCCTAAAGCTGAAGCTCCAATCTTTGGCCACCTAATGGGAAAAGCTGACTCATTAAAAAAGACCCTGATGCTGGAGAAGATTGAAGGCAGGAAGAGAAGGGGATAACAGAGGATAAGATGATTGGATGGCACCACCAACGCAATGGACATGAGTTTGAGCAAGTCCAGGAGTCGGTGATCGACAGAGAAGCCTGGCGTGCTGCAGTCCATGAGGTATAAAGAGCTGGACATAACTGAGTGACTAAACTGAACCCTATTCATCATACCTGTCACTAAATGGCTTATGATTATTTCCAGACATAGAATCTACACTCACAGTAAAATTGTCATCAAGCATATTCAAAAACATATTTACTGTCCCCTGAGGACAATTTATTAATTGTTTAAATATGGTAAGGAAAAGAAAAAAAAAAAAAGAGGCAAAAATGTACTGCCTTTCCAGCTTCCTGCTTTGAAAGAGACAAGTCTTCTTTATATTATAAATGTGGATCTATTCCTTCAGAGATAATCTATCACATCCCTAAGCTATACACATACCTTCAGGGACATACACATACTTATATGTACACAGGCATGAGAAACCTTGCCTTCCAGTATTTTTATAAAGTTACAAAAAGCACAAGCCAAGAAGTAGACTGATATATTTGACTCCATTACAATTAATAACTTCTCTTCATCAGAAGAGAAGGCAACGGCACCTCACTCCAGCACTCTTGCCTGCAAAATCCCATGGACAGAGGAGCCTGGAAGGCTGCAGTCCATGGGGTCACAGAGTCGGACATGACTGAGCGACTTCACTTTCACTTTTCACTTTCATGCACTAGAGAAGGAAATGGCAACCCACTCCACTGTTCTTGCCTGGAGAATCCCAGGGACAGCGGAGCCTTGTGGGCTGCCGTCTCTGGGGTCACACAGAGTCGCATACGACTGAAGCGACTTAGCAGCAGTAGCAGCTTCATCAGATTTCACAAAGAAGTGAAAATACATGCTACAGATGAGAGAAAATATGTGTAATGCATGTAATTGACAAAGATTAAACTCCAAAATATGTAGAGTCAACCAACGAACAGAAAAATGGACAGAAGACTACAACAGACACTTCATAGAACACAACAGCTTATAAACATATGAAGATGCTCAGCCTCATAAATAATCAGGATCAAAATAACTGGGGACAACCCAAATATAATCAACAGCAGAAAGGATAAAGAAATTGGGTAATAAAATACAGGACACTCCGGAAGAAAAATGAAGTGGCATAAGATATACTTGCAGAATT
Source organism: Aepyceros melampus (assembly GCA_006408695.1). NCBI lineage: Eukaryota > Metazoa > Chordata > Mammalia > Artiodactyla > Bovidae > Aepyceros > Aepyceros melampus. The sequence goes on along the minus strand of SJXQ01005529.1, from coordinate 95,010 downwards.
AACTGATTTATATAATACAAGATACAAAAACATCCCAAAGAAAACATGCATATTGTATACAGGGGTGAGTTTCTAAGAGACAGATTTGGAGGCTGGGTTCTCGTAAGTTAATCTGTAAGATATCTGTTCAGAAAAGCACAGACTGAGAAGCTTGGAGTTTGGGGAAAAGATAGGAGATGTGTTCAATTCAGCCACAGGGAATTCCTCTTCTACCCACACTAAATTTCTCCAAGCAAATTTCTTCTAATCACTGCTAGGATGCCTCCTGAGATGGTGTTCTTGCCATGACACCAGATTCCTTCATTCACTTCTGGAACATATTAATTAGCAGAATATTGACTCTCAAGAAGACCCAGTGTGGACTTCCCTATAACTTGCATTTTCTCAGGTCATCTAAACTCATGAAGACCAGTTCCCTTTTCATATGACACTATTTTCAGCTTTTTAAAAACAGTTATCATTTCCTCCTAAACCATCCATCCATACAAGATATGTCACTCACTAAAAATAAATGTCATGCTTCCTGAACTCACTCAAGTGTATTAAAGTCTTTTTGGAAGCTTGGCACCCCAAAATAAACATAATACCCTGTGGGATATCTAACTATCTTAGATCCCTGTTTTTGCCACTAACTTCATAACTGAAATATATTTCATTATTCACACTTAAAATTTTCAAATCCTCTTTGCTTATACCATTTTTCTAAATAATTTTATTTTCTTTTGTTTTTATTTAAGTAGTTGTTAAGAAACAAAATTCAACTGAGTAAATTTTAAAGATCTTATTGGTTTTAATTAACAATTCATGAATTGGACAGTATTCAATTGAGCAGCTAAGAAAGGAACTTCAAGGAGCTGTACAAAATAAAATATTTTTGTAGGCATAAAGGAGCAGGAGTAAGGAAGCTATGCTGGAGGAAAAAAGGTTGATTGGTTATGGCAAGGTCATTTTCCTTTTAGGGATAGCAGGATCCCACCTGAAGATGACCTAACTGCTGCTAATTAGGTGACACCTGATTGGTTTAAGATTCCGTTTCTAGGGGAGTCAAAACTATCAGAGCCTCAATTTAGTGCCCTGGGACTCTGCATAAGTGGCTGAATCTGGGGTCTGTTGTCTTGTTTTTAACACAGTACATAAGCTTCTTCTTTAGCATTAACATGATAAGCTTGTTCTAGTAAAGGGACTGCAAAAATAACTTTAAATGCATTGATATTTTAACTATCCTAAAGATAGCTTTCAGATGAACATGACACACTCATAAGGCCAAAAGGCGCCACCTGACTTTGGAGAATAAAACGGTCTGTTTCTCGTGTTACATTTGCTGTGCTAATTCATATGAAAATACATTCAATCCCCTCATACTCTTGGATAGTGTTTTGAATGCCAACTAACATGGTGAGACTCTTCACTAATGTTCAATTTTATATGAAAATCCTTCTTTGAATGTCAGCTTTCATATGTTATTTAATTATAAAAACAGAAAAATGTTCCAGGGGAAGGAGTAGGAGAGCAGGAGAGAATTTGCAGTGTGAAGCTGAGTAAGTTTACTGTTGATCGTGAGTGGCTAGCATGATCCATGTTCACACTGAAGAACAAATAATGCTGGACATCAGCTTAACACGCAGACCTGGAATCAACCAGTTCACTGCAAAGAGAAGCAGAAGACCAGTCTTCAGAAGACAAAGGGAAATCTCAGTGCAACTAACAACAGAATCTAGAGATTGGATGTGACTGCAGCCACAAAATTGAAAGACGCCTGCTCCTTGGAAGAAAAGCTATGCCAAACATAGACAGTATATTAAAAAGCAGAGACATTACTCTGCCAACAAAGGTCTATATAGTCAAAGCTGTGGATTTTCCAGTGGTCATGTATGCATGTGAGAGTTGGACCAGAAAGAAGGCTGAGTGCCAAAGAACTGATGTTTTTGAACTGTGGTGGTGGAGAAGACTCTTGCGAGTCCCTTAGATAGTAAAAAGATCAAACCAGTCAATTCTAAAGGAATCAATGCTGAATATTCATTGGAAGGACTGGTCCTGAAGCTGAAGCTCCAATGCTTTGGCTACCTGATGTGAAGAGCTGACTCACTGGAAAAGACCCTGATGCTAGTAAAGACTGACGGCAAGAGGAGAAGGGGGTGACAGAGGATGAGATGGTTGGATGGCATCAGTGACTCAATGGACATGAACCTGAGCAAACTCAGGAAGATAATGAAGGACAGGGAAGCCTGGAGTGCTGCAGTTCATGGGGTCGCACAGTCAGACACAACTTACAGACCAAACAACTACAATCACAGATTACTTAGCATCAGCATAAAAAGTCCTACCGAAAATCAACTGCGTGATGAGTTGAAAAAAATTTTCCTTAAAAAAAATTTTTTTAAACCTGTGAGAGAAACAAAATCAACACTATTGATGGTAGACAGAAAAAAGAAGAGAGCCTTGAGAGTATCAATACATGGCAGACTCTAGTCCTAAACAATAAAACCTCAGAGGTGGACCAAGATTAAGCTAAATTATAGCTATGCTTGTAAAAAGAAAGAAGGAACTAATAAGAGGAGAAGGGTCGGGGCAATGCCATATATAAGGAGTTAATAAAAGCTGTTATCATTAACAAGCACTCTGCAAAATAAAAATTAAAACAGCTTGATGGTTTTGCTTAAAAGTTTAACTTAAAATAGCCACAAAGTGTTAACACTAAACAGATACTTGCCATTTTTAGAAAATAACATGTAATCTATGCACTTCCACAGTGAAAGATGACAGAAAATCTGTAAAAGCAGTATCTCTAAGCACATCACTTCAATGCATATAAACTGAACAGTTTCCAATACAAAAATATTAAATCAGATTCCCAAAGAAGGTGTTTGATTTACATTACCAATTTTCAATTGCTAAATCAGAATTTCTTTTGGATGGCGGTAGTTGAAGTTTTGGGCTTCCTGGGTGGCGCTAGTGGTAAAGAACCCACCTGCCAGTATAGAAGACATAAGGTTCAGTCCCTGGGTCGGGAATATCCCCTGGAGAGGAAATTGAGTATTCTTTCCTGGGAGTATCCCAGGGACAGAGGAGCCTGGTGGGCTATAGTCCATGGAGTTGCAAAGAGTCGGACAACTGAAGTGACTTAGCAAAGATGAAGTTTACCTTCATGGAAAAAAAAGAGGGCAAGAGTATAAAGATATTAACAAATATTACTCCATAATTAAGACCAAAATCTATTGGTTTAAGAAAATAAGCTATACTCAATTATTTTGTAAGTCATGTATATATTTGAAATTTGATTAAAACATAAATCAAGCCTTAGCAATTTGACCCACTGCTACCTGAAGTAACTAATACTAAAATAATTCTAATCAAAAATTGAAATTAAAACTTCTACTAGCCAGCAACTATAAATATCTGAAAGTTATACAACTCATTTTGCTTGAAAATACATGATATATTTACACTACTTCCAGATGATTTTTTCCCTGTCATCCTAATTAGTTAAGTCTTAACATATGACTATTCTGTTAAAATGATGAGAAAATTTGGCATTTAGGTATGCAATAATATTTGGGACACTGCCTAGGCTAAAACAAAAATCACTGAAGGCACATGTTAAACAAGCATTTTATGAAGAAAACTTCATTTAACTGAAGAGAGGCAGGAATAATTGGAATGGTTTTCCATGTAAACTCCCTGGGTGTTTTTCTGAATGTTTTGATAACAAGCAAGTTTTTGAAAGATCCTCTAGTCTCTTCATCCATTGTTGCTATGGTATACTCTTTATAAATATTAATAATGTTCACAAATGAAAAAGAATCCATCTATACCAAGAAGAGTGCCATCTAAATTTTGAGAAGATTAAATGTGTTGATAAAAAACTAATTAAGCAATGAAACATTTCCTCAATTAAAACTTATAAAAATTTAAATGACAAGATTTATTTTAAATTATTTTCACATGAGAATATTGGCATAAAATAAGCCAAAATTACATGGAATTGATTAGAATTACAACTTGGGGGCAGATTTGCATCAGGTTATAAGAGCACAGTCATTTAGTGATTTAAGCAACCAACACCATCATTGCAAAATCTGTGACTTTGACTATTGATACACTATTTAGAACCCTGTTTTTAAAAACATAATTGAGATAACTTGCTATGTAGTCAGTCTAGCAGCAAAAAGAAGATAAACAAAATATATTAAAATTAGCTTGATGAAATGTGGGGAAATTAGCATATTTACATTTACCTAGGGAAGTCTGCCATGGATATTTCTTCTTTGTTATAAATATGTTTTTTATTTATGTGTGTATATTTGAGGGAGTGCATTTGTGCATAAAATTTTTGTTGCCCTTCCTCACAGATCCCATTATCATGTAACATAAGATGTATTGACTTTATTTCATAGTATTTAAGTTTTCTTAATGTTGTATCCTGATGTGAAGACCTGACTCATTGGAAAAGACCCTGATGCCGGCAAAGATTGAAGGCAGGAGGAGAAGGGGATGACAGAGGGTAAGATGGTTAGATGACATCACTGACTTGATGGACATGACTTTGAGCAAGCTCCGAGAGTTGGTGATAGACGAGGAAGCCTGGCATGCTGCAGTCCATGGGGTTGCAAAGAGTTGGACACGACTGAGCAACTGAACTGAATGCTGCATCAAAATATTTGAGATATGGGGTACTGAGGAGAGGAGAAATGACCAGCACCCAAGGACTTTGCATCCTTTTCTAGGAAAACGGCTTGTTTGTTTTCTTTATACACAAGATTATTATATCATGTTAGGCAGAAGTATTGTCTTTACTTGGATATTTTGGTATAGTTTAAGGAGATATGTACGGGTGCCACGATGACAAGGAATGGACCTGTGATGGTTAATTTTATAGGTCAACTTGCAAGCCCATGATACTGAGATATTTGGTCAAATATTACACCAGACATTTCTATGAAGGTATTTCTTTGCTGGAATTAACATTTAAATTAGTAGTCTTTGAGTTAAAGCAGACTACCTTCTTAATGTTGATAAGACTTCACCCAATCAGTTAAAGTCTTATCAGGAAAAACGACTGATCTACCTGAGGAAGGGTGAATTCTGCCAGTAAGCCGATGGCTTTCCAGTCTCCACAATCATGGAAGTCAATTCCTTAAAATAAACCTCTCTCTCAGTACCCATATATACACACACATATATCCCATTGGCTCTTTTTCTTTGGAGAACCATCACCAATACAGAGTCCCATAATTAAGAGCTTGAGCTCTGAATCCAGATTACTTGAGTTCACTCCTAACTGTACTATGAACCAGGTGGGCCTCAGTCTTCACATCTATAAAAGGGGATAATAAATACTAGCCCTTACCTCACAGGATCACTTTGAGAATCAAATAAATTTTATATACAGAAAGTGTTTAGAAAAAGCATGCTCTACATGTTGGGCACTGAGTTCTAAAAACTTACAAATATTAAGTACAATTTTCAAGCTCCTTCTAATATAGCTAGTAAAGTTGAATTTAGTCTTAGAAAACAGAAATGGCATGAATTAAACAGAAATTTTTAGAAAAAATGTGTGAGGAAAACTGAACATCAACATATAGGTTTTCAAACTACTCATTTCTAGAATAGAATTCAAGTCCGACTCTTTGCAACCCCATGGACTGCAGCATACCAGGCTTCCCTGTCCATCACCAATTGCCTGCTACTGTTGCTAAGTCGCTTCAGTCATGTCCGACTCTGTGTGACCTCACAGACGGCAGCGCATCAGGCTCCCCTGTCCCTGGGATTCTCCAGGCAAGAATACTGGAGTGGGTTGCCATTTCCTTCTCCAATGCATGAAAGTGAAAAGTGAAAGTGAAGTTGCTCAGTCACGTCTGACTCTTCGCAACCCCATGGACTGCAGCCCACAAGGCTCCTCTGTCCATGGGATTTTCCAGTCAAGAGTACTGGAGTGGGGTGCCATCGCCTTCTCCACAGCAACTCCCTAAGCCTACTCCAACTCATGTCCATCACATCACTGATGCCATCCAACCACTTCATCCTCTGTCATCCCCTTCTCCTCCCGCCTGCAATCTTTCCCAGCATCAGGGTCTTTTCCAATGAGTCAGTCTTCGCATCAGCAGGCCGAAGTATTGGGAGTTTCAGCTTCAGTATCAGTCCTTCCAGTGAATATTCAGGGTTTATTCCCTTTAGGATTGACTAGGTGGATCTCCTTGCAGTCCAAGGAACTCTCAAGAGTCTTCTCCAACACCACAGTTCAAAAGCATCAATACTTCAATACTCAGCTTTCTTTATACTCCAACTCTCACATATATACATGACTACTGGAAAAACCATAGCTTTGACTAGATGGACCTTTGTTGGAATATCAATGAGCATTTAAAATGACTGAAGTAAAGTACACTCTGCTTTATACAATATCTGTGTTCTTAAAAATATGCCTGGCCAATAAAATACATAAGTAATCAAATAATATGAAACTACTGATTTAATATCATCTCAGAAAGGCTTTAAACTTGGTTTCTAAATGTTAATAGTTCTTTACATTTGCCTCTATATTTATATTCTCCACTTGGCCTCAATATATTTCTTCCACTTCTCTCATTGCTCCTGCTCACTACCCACATCCATCCTTTCCCTATAATTTCGCCTCCTTTCCCTGCAATTCTCTGCCAAGTACATATTGTTTGTGTTTTTGTTTACCGTACTTTGTTTTTGTCAGAGGAAAGCCTAACCAAACATTTACATCCTTTTGGCATGGGGAGAAACTTTGTAACACTGACACAAAGCTGAAAATTATAAAGAAAAAAGTGATAGAGGTTAATAAATATCAAATGCCTGATTTCAGTATGTCGAGAAAGAATCACAAAGAAAAATTAAAAGGTGAATGACAAATGTAGAAAGAACATGTTTTACATACTCTCAAGTATTGAATAGAAATAATATTGATTGTCATTCTACAATGTTTTACACTTTACATTATATATCCACACAACTTACTCATACCAACTTCATAACAGTCCTGCAAAGAAGGTAGAAGGCAGGATTTCTCAGCACCGGCACTAAGGACAGTGTGTGCATGGCTGTCGGCCACTCGTTGCCTGCTGATTAGCACCCGTGTTCTTTACCTATTGACACCAGGCGCCTCTGGCATGCCCACCCTTACCCACGTGTGACAACCAAATGTCTCTGAACATCACCAAATGTCCCTGGGGGACAGATTCATCACCAGTGGAGAACCACGGCCAGAAAGAAAGAGTATCACCTTTTTCATAAGCTGGGTGAATCAGAGAAGTTAATTGACTTGCCCAAATACACCTCTCTTCTGAATGACCTGTAAAACTGGCAATTATAGGATACCAGCATGAATGCTTTGGGTAAAACACTAACTGCCACCAAATCAATTGACTGTGGTTTTTCTAAGCCAGCTGTCTTCTACTATAGACATCTTTGAACTCACTTTCTTCTCAGCTAATTCACTCATGATTTCAGGCTTTTTCGTCCCCCGAAAGGAAAAAATGCCATTATAAATTTCAAGTTAAAAATTTTATAATGTGAAAATATACAGAAGCATAAAACATATTTATTTTTAAGCATAAAACATGCCTCAGTTTTATTAAGCAGTCTCTATCTTAGTTTGTGCAAGATTTATGAAACAAGCTACCACTCTTAATAATCAGGAAGTTAATACACTATCCAATCTTTATGATCCACCTCTATCAGACACATAGGAGACACTGAAAACATTCTCTTTTTATAGAAGCAACATAGCAGAAAGCCAGTCATACACTGGGAGGTAAAAGCAGAGGTGAAGATACGTTGATTATCTGACCAAAAATACTTCCAATAGACTTGAGCTTCCATTGAAGCTTTGAGTTTGCTCAATGATCTGACAGTGTGTGGTCTTATGCAGTGCAATAAATAGCAATGTTTTCTTTCATGATATTATCCTTTCCTCATGTCTGAAAAAATACTAGATTTCCATTTTAATAATTCTAAACACAAACACTTCAAATGATTAATCAACCTCTGTGTCTAAGCAGTGTTCTTCCTCTTTTCAAATTGTTTCTCAACAACAACAAACAAGAAAAATGGAATTGCCTGATGTAATGCACTGCCATCTGTGTGCAGGCTGATAAGATGAAAAGAGAATTTTGAATGTCAGGGGAACATGGTTACAAAGCATACCTTCCATGACATACACCAGTGACCCCACATCTCCTTCTTTGATGATGCAGCTGTCTTTGCCGTACTCCACTGGGTACATACAATCCACAATCTCTTGGATCTGTGACAGCTCCAAGTTCTTCATAAAGTCATTGTCAAGGATGGCCTCCTTTATGAGATCCTTGGACCTGCAGTAAGAGAGGGAAGATTTACTGGCACAACTGACAAGCGCTTTCACAATCTGTGAGGTTGAGCAGAGTCAGTGTCAGGCATACATTTTCTTGTTAGGAATCCAAGAATTTCCTGACTGGCCCAAGAGTAATTTCATGGAAGCAGGAAAGACACTGAGAAATCTCTCTTTAAGTAAAGTATCATTAAATAAATATGGGACCAGTAAATAAGCAAAATCACAGAGTTCCATTTTGCTTCAGGACTTTTTTTTAACCCAAAGACTGTTGGCAAACCAATGGACAAATATCTTAAATTGAAGCTTGAAACTCAGCTAAAGAATGAATGGGAACAAAATTCAATAAAATTTTATAGAAGAAACACTAATATTACTAAGTTTATAAATTATAAAAGAATATCAGGATATACTGTGCTACACACAATTACAGTAAAACACAATATGTTTGCTTATTTTAAGGTGCCTTTTCCACCAGATATTATGCTCCCTGAGGGCAGGGACAGTTTGTGTTTTTTTTCTCTACCCTATGCCCAGCTGACTGTGGCTCAGATCATGAACTCCTGATTGCCAAATTCAGACTTAAATTGAAGAAAGTGGGCAACACCACTAGACCATTCAGGTATGACCTAAATCAAATCCCTTATGATTATACAGTGGAAGTGAGAAATAGATTTAAGGGTCTAGATCTGATAGATCGAGTGCCTGATGAATTATGGAATGAGGTTTGTGACACTGTACAGGAGAAAGGGATCAAGACCATCCCCATGGAAAAGAAATGCAAAAAAGCAAAATGGCTGTCTGGGGAGGCCTTACAAATAGCTGTGAAAAGAGGAGAGGCGAAAAGCAAAGGAGAAAAGGAAAGATATAAGCATCTGAATGCAGAGTTCCAAAGAATAGCAAGAAGAGATAAGAAAGCCTTCTTCAGCAATCAATGCAAAGAAATAGAGGAAAAGAACAGAATGGGAAAGACTAGAGATCTCTTCAAGAAAATTAGAGATACCAAGGGAACATTTCATGCAAAGATGGGCTCAATAAAGGACAGAAATGGTATGGACCTAACAGAAGCAGAAGATATTAAGAAGAGGTGGCAAGAATACACAAAAAAGATCTTCATGACCCAGATAATCATGATGATGTGTTGACTAATCTAGAGCCAGACATCTTGGAATGTGAAGTCAAGTGGGCCTTAGAAAGAATCACTACGAAGAAAGCTAGTGGAGTTGATGGAATTCCAGTTGAGCTATTTCAAATCCTCAAAGATGATGCTGTGAAAGTGCTACACTCAATTTGCCAGCAAATCTGGAAAACTCAGCAGTGGCCACAGGACTGGAAAAGGTCAGTTTTCATTCCAATCCCGAAGAAAGGCAATGCCAAACTACCACACAATTGCACTCATCTCACATGCTAGTAAAGTAATGCTCAAAATTCTCCAAGCCAGACTTCAGCAATGTGTGAACCGTGAACTCCCTGATGTTCAAACTGGTTTTAGAAAAGGCAGAGGAACCAGAGATCAAATTGCCAACATCCGATGGATCATCGAAAAAGCAAGAGAGTTCCAGAAAAACATCTATTTCTGCTTTATTGACTATGCCAAAGCCTTGGACTGTGTGGATCACAATAAGCTGTGGAAAATTCTGAAAGAGATGGGAATACCAGACCACCTAACCTGCCTCTTGAGAAATCTGTATGCAGGTCAGGAAGCAACAGTTAGAACTGGACATGGAACAACAGACTGGTTCCAAATAGGAAAAGGAATATGTCAAGGCTGTATATTGTCACCCTGCTTATTTAACTTCTATGCAGAGTACATCATGAGAAACGCTGGACTGGAAGAAGCCCCGGCTGGAATCAAGATTTCCGGGAAAAATATCAATAACCTCAGATATGCAGATGACACCACCCTTATGGCAGAAAGTGAAGAGGAGCTAAAAAGCCTCTTGTTGAAAGTGAGAGAGGAGAGTGAAAAAGTAGGCTTAAAGCTCAACATTCAGAAAATGAAGATCATGGCATTTGGCCCCATCACTTCATGGGAAATAGACGGGGAAACAGTAGAAACAGTGTCAGACTTTGTTTTTTGGGCTCCAAAATCACTGCAGATGGTGACTGCAGCCATGAAATTAAAAGACGCTTACTCCTTGGAAGAAAAGTTATGACCAACCTAGATAGTATATTCAAAAGCAGAGATATTACTTTGCCAACTAAAGTCTGTCTAGTCAAGGCTATGGTTTTTCCTGTGGTCATGTATGGATGTGAGAGTTGAACTGTGAAGAAGGGTGAGCGCAGAAGAATTGATGCTTTTGAACTGTGGTGTTGGAGAAGACTCTTGAGAGTCCCTTGGACTGCAAGCAGATCCAACCGTCCATTCTGAAGGAGATCAGCCCAGGGATTTCTTTGGAAGGAATGATGCTGAAACTGAAGCTCCAGTACTTTGGCCACCTCATGTGAAGAGCTGACTTGTTGGAAAAGACCCTGATGCTAGGAGGGATTGGGGGCAGGAGGAGAAGGGGACGACCGAGGATGAGATGGCTGGATGGCATCACAGACTCAATGGACGTGAGTCTGAGTGAACTCTGGGAGTTGGTGATGGACAGGGAAGCCTGGCGTGCTGTGATTCATGGGGTCGCAAAGGGTCGGACACGACTGCGTGACTGAACTGAACTGAACTGAATGCCCAGTGTCTACTACAATAGCAGTGATATATAGAACAAGTGCTCAAGAAGAAAAAGATAAAGAATTGATATTTAATTAGCTGTTCAGAACAACTGATATAAATGTGAGAGTTCTTTATCCATATCTCATGCTTCTTCAGAGAATATTTATCTCTTTAAGCAGCTTACATTGAGCTAACCAGGCAGATAAAATTCTATTGAACAAGTTGTTTTACACAACATAGCTTAAATGTGGGATTAAACAGGTAGTCTCTAGGAAACATGTTTACAGATTCTATAATTGGGGTTCAGTGGTTAACAGGAAAGTTTTTCAGAACTTGAAAGAGGGTGATCATTTAATTCTCTGGGAAAAGAAATACCAAACAACTTCCTGGGATATAAAAATCAAAGTAAAGGGAAATGGAGAAATACTGTGTGAAGAGCAGTGCTGTCAGAGAAGTCAGAAGCTGGTTACGCCAAACACAGAGACCTTACCAACATGGAGGGGAAGAAGCACATCTGGAATTTTACATTAAACATCTTAACCTGAACAGCACCTGGCTACAAGCCGGTCTTTGTCTTCGTTTGCTTAACGAGCGGCTTTCAGGGAAGCGACCTGCAGTAGTGAACACTGACTACAGTATCCGCACTCCCCAGTTCTGCCTGGCTTCTGCTCTAGACCTCAGTCTAACTGATCCAGCCTTCACTCATTAGCTTTTGCAATGATGTTGTCTGAGTGAAATAAAAGCTGCATAGCAAAATTAAAACAATGCAAACTCTATCAAAATGAAAACTACACTTAGAATGGGCTGTTTTGAGGCAAAAAAACTTTTCATGAAGCGTTAATGGCAGGGAATTAATTATTATACTATTTTTAAGTGAAAAAGGAGGTTACAGAATAGTCTTTAGAATATGAACGCATGTGCGTGTGTGAAATGTAAAAAAATAGGCTTTCACGTTATATATATTTGGATCCCAATCCTAGTACTGTCATGTATTAAAAGCTAGCAGGTTGTCTTACTTTTCTGAATTTCCATTTTATAAAATGTAAAATGGTATTTGAAAAATTAGCACCAACAGGCACATGAAAAGACACTCAATATTTCTAGTCATTAGGGAAATGCAAATTAAAATCACAACAGACATCACTCCATGCCTATTAGAACAGCCATCACACACAGGAAAAAGAGAAATAATAAACGGTGGTTTGGATGCAGAGAAAAGGGAACCCTTACACACTGTTGGTGGAAATGTAAATTGTTACTGCCACCATGAAAAACAGTGTGGTGATTCCTCAAAACATCAAAAACTAGAACTACCATATGATCTAGTCATTCTACTTCTGTGAATATATCCAAAGGAAGTGAAAACAATAACTGGAGAAGAATCTGAACTACCATGGGCATAGTAAAATTGTTCACAATAGCCAAGACATGAAAACAACCGAAGCATCCCCAGTCGATGAATGGATAAAGAAGCTGGACGTGTGTCTATATCCGGACCTAGATACACAGATACACAACAGTATATTAGTCAGCCATAAAAATGAGGAAACCCTAACATTCCTAAAAACACAGAAGAATCTTGAAAGCATTTTTCTAAGTGAAATATATCAGAGGAAGACAAAACTGTATGACCTCACTTTATGTGGAGTCTAACTAAAAAAAAAAAAAAAAAAACGCATAGAAAAAAAGGGATCAGATTTGTGGTTACCAGAGGCGGTATCAGGAGGGAGGAGGAGGAAGAATTTGAGTTTATATAATTCCACAGCTAACCAATCCAACCCTCTCTAGAAAATTAGATTAAGGGAAAATTCCTAACCTAAAGTTTTTTATTTGGAAATTTCTGAGACTCTTAAGTCTCCCCCAAACCAAGCACCTCATAGATCCCATTATGGATTTTGGTTGAGGCTTTTAGTCCTCAAATTCTTATTCTTTATTTTCTTTTCTACCACATAATTATTCTCATGTGTATTCTGAGAGTTACTAATGTTTTCTGCTGGCATTTACCCCCTACCTAGTGGTTCTTAGCTCTGGTTACAGGTTGGAATCACCTGGGAACTTAAAAAAATCACTGTAGCCTGTGGCATACCTCTGAAAATTATGATTTAATTGTTTCTTGAAGGTCTGGGAATGTTTTAAAACACCCAGGGGTCACAACGGCAATGCAATCACTGATGGGCAGCATTAGCAGCATCTGGGAACTTATGAAGAATTCTAACTTTTGGGCCTTATCCCAGACCTGCTGATTTAGAAACTTTTGAGGTGAAGCTCAGCAATCCGTGTTTTAACAAGCCCTCCAGGTGATTCTGCTGCAGGCTCAAGTTTCAGAACCACTGGTTTACATTGAGCTGTTTAATTTATTGTAATTCTTCATAGAATCTTATCTCCAGCTTTTGAACTAGGCTTTTGGATGTGGCCTCGTGAATCACATTTGTCACACAACTTAGCTGACTGTCTAAGAGCTGCATGGGCTGTCATATTGCATGGCAGAAGGTTAATCGTTTTGATCATTTTGGCAATCCTCAGCTGTTTTACTTAGGATTAATAGTTACAAAAATAAAACAGCTAAGTCTAGTCCTTTCAATGGGTTCCCTTTATTATTTCTTCTTAAGCCTGATTATTTTCCTGATTGTTCAGATAATCATTATCTCCTCACATGATTCTCTCCCTACATTCTCTCCATGACATGATAAACTGGCCAGATATTAAGCAGCCACTTGTTTTATTTTCAGCTCCCCTGATAAGATTTTCCAGTTTTAGGGGAAGTGACAACCCAATATTGTTTACCAAGATTCTTGATGCTGAATATTTTTACAAACACATAGAGTATAAGGTGCTTGCCATAAAAACAAATGTATATTGTATAGGGTAGTAGTTCAGTTCAGTTACTCAGTTGTGTCTGACTCTTTTTGACCCCATGAATTGCAGCACGCCAGGCCTCCCTGTCCATCACCAACTCCCGGAGTTCACTCATAACCATCATGCTGTACACTTTAAATATATATACTAATGTATGTCAATTATTTCTTAATAAAACTGAAAAGATATGTGAAGACTGGTAAAAAGATAATGTTCAGTTCAGTTCAGTCGCTCAGTCATGTCCGACTTTTTGCAACCCCATGAATCACAGCACGCCAGGCCTCCCTGTCCATCACCAATCCTGGAGTTCACTCAGACTCACGTCCATCGAGTGCGTGATGCCATCCAGCCATCTCATCCTCGGTTGTCCCCTTCTCCTCCTGCCCCCAATCCCTCCCAGCATCAGGGTCTTTTCCAATGAGTCAACTCTTCGCATGAGGTGGCCAAAGTACTGGAGTTTCAGTTTCAGCATCATTCCTTCCAAAGAAATCCCAGGGCTGATCTCCTTCAGAATGTGCGTGAAAAAGTGGTGGTAGTAACTGCAGTTGCGGTGACAGGAAGTAGTAACAGTGTGCAGTCGTGACTTAGAACAGTATCAAAAGGAAATAAATGTTGGCATTGGTTGACTTTGGTGACAGAATTATATTTTTTCTTTCAATTTTTCTCTAAAATTTTCTTGAATGGGCATGATTTTCATATGAAAATTTCTTTAATTTCAAAGGTGGCTTCTGAAAAGCAACAGTGCTGTGAGGAAAGATAAAAATCTACTGCTGGTTTGAATAATGAGTTAGATACTTAATACTGCTGCTGCTGCTGCTGCTGCTGCTGCTGAGTCGCTTCAGTCGTGTCCGACTCTGTGCGACCCCGTAGATGGCCACCTACCAGGCTCCTCTGTCCCTGGGATTTTCCAGGCAAGAGTACTGGAATGGGGTGCCATTGCCTTCTCCGAGATTCTTAATACCGGTTAACTGTTTGGTATAATCAATGTTACTCTTTACAATAGATTCTCTTTCACATGGCCTGTGTCTAAATACTAATGGTAGGAATTTTCACTTCATGAACAGATGGTGATGAATGGCCAGAACAGAGCTTCAGAATAGACTCTATTTAAAAAGTCCTGTTTGTGAGAATTTTAATTTAACTGCATGTTTCCTTCAAAGTTTTTTTTTTTAATTTTATCTTCCTAAAATCTTATTTCTCCTGAGGCAGAGAGTTGTTTCCATTGAATATTCAATATAAGATGCAAAACTGTGATTTTCATAAGCTCTCCCTTCTTAATTATCTTTACCATTCCTGACCTCAAGGTCAAGAACCCATAACACTACATAGTGACTCCTGAGATCTACTGTTCTTGGATTGCCTTTCCAAATAACAGGACTTATTTGATCTTTAAGAAATTAATTTTAATCCAACTGCATAACATTCTCTTTATTAAAAATTCCTTTATTTTCATTGAGTCAGAGTGTAAGATCATCAATGGGTTCATATTTTTTAATATAATAAAGACTAAAGACTAGATATCAATCCCAGAGTCCCAACTTGTTTAACTACAGATGGTATCTTATCCTTTGGGAAATAATAATAGTGCTCCATTAAAATCTAAGCCCTAGAAATGCTTCAAGGTTAAAAATAAAGCCTTCTTCCAAGAAAATAATTAGCTACATCCAAAGATGACTGAAGAAAGCCATTCTTTCTACTCATAAACCGTACAAAATTAACCTGCTTCATGAAGACATCAGAAAAGATGACACAACTTAGTCTTACACAATTCCTTAGAATTATTCGAGTTTTCCAAGTGCTTACCAAAAATTGGAGGAGAGGAAAGGAATTTCAGGATGTGCTTGCTTCTCCAACTTAATTTCAAATGGAGAACATTCAATCTCAGTCCCTGAAGAAACTAACTAGACGCTTTCACCTTTGCCTTTGTAGTACTTTAAAATAAACTGAGAAATATAGGACCTATGTCTTATCATTTATCCATTTATCCCTTCATAGAGGTATTGCCCAATGACATTTGCTTCCGAAATATCCCAAATAATCCCTCTCTGCCTTCACAGAGTGGTGTACCTCAGAGATGTTCTTGTCAGTGAGCAATGCTCAAAGCCCTGCCTCTTCATGTAATTTTCCTTTAAGTCCTTTCCCACTGAAGCCTTGAAACCTTAGGGCAACTCTCATTAGTCTCTACTTGCTCCAACATTATAAACCATAATCCATTCGAGCCTCCACCTAAGTCTTCTTGGAATCTTTCTCTTTCCCTGAAGAAACAGTCGAACACACTCATTGTAACTAACATGTGATGCTGCATGTGGGATCAGCTGAGCTGTGTTATCAGTCTGGGAGCTGGGAAAGCTGCTATCGCAAGTTCCAGAAGGTGACTATCTGCTCTAACCCCAAGAATATATCTTAACAACATTTTGCAAGAATTCAGCAGCCTGACCTAAAAGGCCAAAGAAGCAAATACAAAGATCTTGATTTTTTTTTTAATCCTTCATGTCTGCTTCTGTGTACAAATAATCTATTTCTTTTTTTAAAAAAAAAGCTCTTTCTTCCACACTCAAAATTTGTGACTTTTTCAATCCAAACAACCATAAAAGTAACTTGGTTATTTCAAGCTGGCCCTATTGATTTTTCATCATCAAATTGTCAGCCTCTGAAATATTGGCTTTATATAATAGTGTGCTGTTAAATGCACTCTCCAGGGGGAAAAAAATGCCCTGGTTTGTAGTGTTTGCCAATTTCCATGGTATAAATACTCCCACCATAGCCAATTTCAAGCTACTAATGCAAAGTCAGCCTGCTTGCAAAATTCCTGAAAATTTAACAAGCAGTTCTTATATGAGCCAGTCTGTTGGCTTCAACACATCAGATATAGATTCTTTTCCTGACACCCTAAGAGTTTAGTGTGCCTTCATTTATAAATGCTAAAACTAACGTGATGATCCTTTCCTTCCTTAAAGATTTCATTAGGTGGTATAATATCCCCAGATAACCTTTGCCAGGATTAGCAACAAATTTTGCTAATTTGTTGGTCTTCCAAATTTTCAAAGTTTAAGAAAATGAATTAGAAAGCCCACTTCCCCATTTATTTACTGCAGAGAAAGTTCCCAAATATACACAAAGGCTAATTGTCTTTCTATACAGTTTTAGATAAAGTGGGCAATCTGAGGTATGCATAGGGAAATATAACCTACCTCTCTAACAAGAGAGATGGCATTATTCACTACAGATAAGCAGAGCCTCATCAGGTTTCTAAACATGAAAGGATATTCTACATTGTGGATCTCATGTTGTAGGCTTGCTATATCCATAGAGCGCTAGTGTTATGTCAAGTGTGGAAGGTTGTTTCAGAGAACAAGTTGTCAGGAGGCTTCTCAAAGCTGAGGATTGCATAATAGAATTCACAGAGAAGAGCATCCTGGGTAGAAGGAAAAACAAATATGAAGGTTCAAAGACTGGAAGGAATCTGATCTATCCAATCAATATTCAGTAAGGAGACCTATGAGGCTGAAGCACAGAGTGAACTAGAAGAAAAGGGAAAGGAGAATAAGATTGCAAAGGCAGGCAGGAATCCGGTCTCATAGGGCCTTGAAGGCAGTGATACAGAGTTTTACTTCATTCTAAAGCCTCAGGGATACAGTGAAGCGTTGATGATAAGAAGAGGGAGGACTTGCAGGTAATATATCTGGCATAAGGAATACATAATATAAGTTTATTTTCTTATTGGAATATACCTGCTTTACAATGTCATGTCAGTTTCTGCTGTACAACAAAGGGAATCAGCCACACATATCCATATATCCACATTCCTTTAGTTGCCTTCCCATTTAGGTCACCACACTGCACTGACTGGAGCTCCCTGTGCAATTTTCACTAGTCAGCTTTCACTAGTGATCTGTTTTACACATAGTAGTATATATATGTTAATCCCAATCTCCCAATCCATCCTGCCCTCACCTTCCCACCTTGCTATCTGTCTGTTTGTTCTCTCTGTGGATGAACTTATTTGCAAAACAGAGATAAGGTTAGTTTAAATTGCCACTGAGTTCATAGAAGCTTTATGTCATGTATTTCATCAATTAACAGATATTTAAAGTATAATTCATCATCCTGATAATAAGGAGTTCTTATGACTGAAACTCCTGGGAACCATTGTCATACAACTCCTACACTTAGCTATATTTCAAATCACTAATTCTCAGGCAACTTTTACATATAAGAAGAGAATGAGATCTCATCTCCAATGTCAAGCTATGTCCAAAGATCTAAAAGATATGCATTCTTCCTTCACAGTCCCGCTGAACACATACCAAGCAACTATAAATATGCCCCAAACATGGCCAGAAATGGGAGAATCAAATCAATATCTGATTCCTTCATTTGATGAAGATTCTAGGCACTTAAAAAAATAGTTAAATTATTACTAAGAATGAATACTGGCAAAAGCAATTTTAAAATATTTTGCAAATATTCTATAATCAGCTTTATACAGAAGAACTTTACAGAAATGATCTTCCTGGCCCAGATAATCACAAGGGTGTGATCACTCACCTACAGCCAGACATCCTGGAATGTAAAGTCAAGTGGGCCTTAGGAAGCATGACCACTCTAGTAGTGGGGGTGATGGAATTCCAGTGGAGCTGTTTCAAATCCTAAAAGATGATGCTGTGAAACTGCTGCACTCAATATGCCAGCAAATTTGGAAAACTCAGCAGTGGCCACAGGACTGGAAAAGGTCAGTTTTCATTCCAATCCCTAAGAAAGGCAATGCCAAGGAACGCTCAGACTACCGCACGATTCCACTCATCTCACACGCTAGTAAAGTAATGCTCAAAATTCTCCAAGCCAGGCTTCAGCAATATGTGAACCGTGAACTTCCAGATATTCAAGCTGGTTTCAGAAAAGGCAGAGGAACCAGAGATCAAATTGCCAACATCTGCTGGATCATCGAAAAAGCAAGAGAGTTCCAGAAAAACATCTATTTCTGCTTTATTGACTATGCCAAAGCCTTTGACTGTGTAGATCACAATAAACTGTGGAAAATTCTGAAAGAGATGGGAATATCAGACTACCTGACCTGCCTCTTGAGAAACCTATATACTGGCCAGGAAGCAACAGTTAGAACTGAACATAGAACAACAGACTGGTTCCAAATAGGAAAAGGAGTACGCCAAGGCTATATATTGTCACCCTGCTTATTTAATTTATATGCAGAGTATAGCATGAGAAACGCTGGGCTGAAGGAAGCACAAGCTGGAATCAAGATTGCTGGGAGAAATATCAATAACCTCAGATATGTAGATGACACCACCCTTATGGCAGAAATTGAAGAACTAAACAGCCTCTTGATGAAAGTGAAAGAGGAGAATGAAAAAGTTGGCTTAAAGCTCATCATTCAGAAAACTAAGATCAGGCATCTGGTCCTATCACTTCACAGCAAATAGATGGGGAAACAGTGGCTGACTTTATTTTTCTGGGTTCCAAAATCACTGCAGATGGGACTGCAGCCACGAAATTAAAAGATGCTTACTTCTTGGAAGGAAAGTTACAACCAACCTATACAGCATATTAAAAAGCAGAGACATTACTTTGTCCACAAAGGTCCGTCTAGTGAAGGCTATGGTTTTTCCAGTGGTCATGTATGGATGTGAGAGGTGGACTGTGAAGAAAGCTGAGCACCGAAGAATTGACTGATAAAAAGCACTCACTAAATATTTTTAGCACTGCAAGGTCAGTATTAGGCTCACATGTCAGAAGAAGCATAAATGCACTTTCCTGGCCCTTGATCTACAGTAAAGTATCTTCAGTTGGCAGCTCAAAAGTCCAAACCTCAACTGTAATTCACGGTTCTTTTACTCAGATATAGTCATTGTAGTGTGCCTTAAAAGCGTCTAATTCCAGGAGTCACTGTGGCAAGATATCTCCATCTATATACTGTGAAATATTCAATGAATCATCTAGAAGCGAGAAAACTCATGGAGTAGTCCTCTCACCGCCTCAACTGTTGAGATTCTGCCCAAACAGTAAATCCTATTTCTAGCCTAACAGCTTTCTTGAATGAACTCTGTAGGTACAGAGCTAAGAAATATCAACCAGCTCACATTTTTAAAGACAAAATTCAATCCTGAAAAGCTATGGGCCAATTGAGATATTTCCTCAAAACTGAAAATCAGTTTTCAACAAGTTTCAGACTAAATTTTCACATCAAGCAACTCTGCCATAGCTATCCCAATCTTATCACAAAACAGTCATGAAGAAATCAAGACTATTTGCAGCATTCATATCCATAATCAGCATATGATATAAAACATTGGAAACACTGGGCCAAAATATTATGATAGCAATGTAGCTCCTAAGTGGCCAATGATATTAACCTTCTATTACATGCATCCCAAATAATTTCACGTTGCCATTTCTTCTTCTTCTTCTTCTTTTTTTTTTTTTTTGTAGTTCTAAAGTAGATCTAGATAGCATATTCAAAAGCAGAGACATTACTTTGCCGACTAAGGTCCGTATAGTCAAGGCTATGGTTTTTCCAGTAGTCATATGTGGATGTGAGAGTTGGACTGTGAAGAAGGCTGAGCACCGAAGAATTGATGCTTTTGAACTGTGGTGTTGGAGAAGACTGTTGAGAGTCCCTTGGCCTGCAAGGAGATCCAACCAGTGCATTCTGAAGGAGATCGGCCCTGGGATTTCTTTGGAAGGAATGATGCTAAAGCTGAAACTCCATTACTTTGGCCACCTCATGCGAAGAGTTGACTCATTGGAAAAGACTCTGATGCTGGGAGGGACTGGGGGCAGGAGGAGAAGGGGAAGACCGAGGATGAGATGGCTGGATGGCATCACTGACTTGATGGACATGAGTCTGAGTGAACTCCGGGAGTTGGTGATGGACAGGGAGGCCTGGCGTGTTGCAATTCATGGGGTCACAAAGAGTCGGACATGACTGAGCAACTGAACTGAACTGAAAGCAGATATCACTTGAAATTTAGATATTATAACTCTAAACAAAAATAACGATTTGGGTCAAGGCGAAAAATGGTTGACCCATAAGATATTTGCTGATTTATCACTTATGGCTTATTCTTTTGAACTGATACTCATTGTTATTGACTGGGAATGATGCTAAGTAGCTCTTGAAATCACTAGTTATGTTAACAGATGGAGCAAACTTGTACTAATTAAAGGGAAAAAATGTATTGCTTTTTGTAGGTGTTCATCAACTTCCAAAAAAATCAATATTAAAGTCTCCCTTTCAACTACTGCAGTCATTCAGCACTCCAGAGAGGCATATAACAGCTACTTCACACTAGTGAGCCTAACTCAAACTAGAGCAGTCTCCAAAAGAGCCCAGCCCAAACTCCTGTTCTACAGTTCCCCTTTCATACCACTGAAGAAGAACCATGGGGTTTCACAGAAGAACTGCAAAGTGCTTTCCACGAGAATAACGATCATAGAATTTCAGGAGAGTGAGACCACACACATTACATTCAAAAATATAAGAACCATGTGGCTGGATCTTCTATGATTAACTCTACTTTTGAAGTTAGAGATCTAAACTGCAAAACAAAACAGAGCAATGATGGAGAAGAAAACATTTGGCATATATTTATATGTCCAATTTCAATTCAACATTTCAGAGTAATTTCTTTCTTATCTTTCAGTACACAGAAACAGGTGAGATCTGTTGGCATTTACTTGCTCACAACAAGGTCAGCATGGTTACACTATGAACATCCATTAAGTTCCTCATCACCCAGGGTGCCCCTGCCCGCAGGGCACAGAGTTGGAGCTATGATGTTCTGTCTAGTCCTTTGAAACCCAACAGCTCACGTCACCGCCATGTGTTATGTGCTGTCATTTCAATTACTGCAATGGCTTGATTTTAAAACTGATCATTAAAGACATCATTTCAGAAAAATTATCTTATTCAGTTGCTTCTCAGATTTAATCTCTGAGATAAATTACCTAACATTGTAAATTACCTTACATTTGTCTGAATTCAGCAGCAGGAAAATAACATGTTTTGCTACCAACCCCCCTACCCGCCAAATCCACACTTCCTCTTGGCTGAAAATTATGACTTGGGTCATTCATTATTTCCTCTGGTGATGCTTCCAGAAAATGAGAGCCAAATTTAGCCTTGCTACAGTGACCTACAGGTCGTAAGGAGGCAGGTCATCTACTTCGATGAACTTGGTTCGATTTCTTATCCAAACAGCTGTTTACATTGGGGTTTAATACATTAAGAAAGTGAAAGTGGTTCAGTCGTGTGGGACTCTTTGTGACCCAATGGACTCTACAGTCCATGAAATTCTCCAGGCCAGAATACTGGAGTGGATAACCTTTCCCTTCTCCAGGGGAATTTTCCCAACCCAGGGATTGAACCCAGGTCTCCCACATTGCAGGTGGATTCCTTACCAGCAAACTTGTACTGGAACCCAAGAATACTGGAGTGGGTAGCATATCCCTTCAGCAATCTTCCTGACCCAAGAATAGAACCGGGGTCTCCTGCATTGCAGGCAGATGCTTTACCAACTGAGATATCAGGGAATACATCAGAACGCATTCAATACATTACATTTTGACTCTGCCTGAAGGGAGATGGTGTATATACTGAGATTTTTTTTTAATAACTAAAATTTAAAGACCAAACAATCATGCTCCTTCCTACTTGTGAAAGCTCTGAAGTTTCAAGGCTTCTTAACCAAAGTGAAAAAATTAACCAATAAAGACAGCAAAAGTCATAATCATAATAGTTGTACTAATATTACTACAACTAATATTTATTAAGGAGTTACTCTATGTACTGTAATGAAAAGCAACCCCTCGTGTAAGTCTCACAATGAATTGATAAGTTTGCCATCACAGAACTAAGGCTCAGAGCATATAACCTGTCCAATGTTGTATAGCAAGTATTGACAGGTAGATACAGGGTTTAAACATAAACCCATTTGACTTAAACCCAAGCCACTCTCTACTAAATCACTTCTATGAACACAATACTTAACTTTATTCACAATTTGAATAAACTATCACAATTATAAAATCCAAAAGCAAATATTCTTCTTACTTATCACTAATACTGCTAAAGTAAAAATGCTATGCTTGGATACTATGACCTTTTACCTTCAGAAAGCATTTCATACTTTCAAAACAATTCCACATCCATTTCATTCTATGATTGCCAAAAACCTATGCAGAAGGTAGAACAGATGTTACTACTATTCCAGTTTGACAGATAAGAAAACAGATGGTTGTTGTTCGTTATTCAGTTGCTAAGTCGTGTCCGACTCTTTGCCACCCTATGGACTGCAGCACACCAGGCTTCCCTGTCCATCACTATCTCTCGGAATTTGCTCAGACTCTGTCCATTGAGTCCATGATGCCATCATCTTCTGTTTCCCCCTTCTCCTCCTGCCCTCAATCTTTCCCAGTATCAGGGTCTTTTCCAATGAGTTGGCTCTTCACATCAGATGGCCAAAGCATTGGAGCTTCAGTTCAGCATCAATCTTCTAATGAATCTTCAGGGTTGATTTCCTTTAGGATTGACCCATTTGACCCCCTTGCAGTCCAAGAGACTCAGTTTAAGTAAGAGATTAAAGTAGAACTCAGATTTACTGACTGCGAGCCTGAAATAAACACTGTTCAAACCGTCCTTCATTGCACGCCCTTTCATGTTCTCTCTCTGTCTCTTGATGCCTTTTTTCTCTTTGTGTCTCTGTCACTTTGCCTCTGTCTCTCACTCTCTCTGTCTTTCGTATCCCTTTGGCCATTTTAATCTTTAAACTCTCTTGGACAAAGACTCAACAAATCCACTGAAGCAGTATCAGCAGGGAACTCTGGCCATTTGACAATAATTCTATAGTTTAAAAAATTCTGTGATGGTTCATTCAGAGATTCCCTTTCTGATCTAATTCATTCTTCACATTACAGAAGTTTGAGCATGTCTTGTGGCTTTTACAGACAGATATAGTCTCATACAGAAACACCTCTTGAATTCAGCAATGTAATTCAACTTATTCTGATTTCAGTGTTCACACATTTGTTCTCTCCTCTCTGTCTTGAGCACAGACCTGTTATCTGTTTCCTTTCCTTCCTACAAAACCTGCCTTAGATGAATTTGATATATAAATATGGAGGGGGAAAAGTATTTTAAAAATTTACTATTACTTTGGGTGAATACCTGCATTTGAATTCAAAACAACAAAGGAAGCTCTCTCTATGCTTATAGGATAAAAAATACAATATTCCAAGAAAACCTCAAACTTACTCATTTGTAATTAATGTAACTAATGATCTATAATATACATATATTTGAGAAGCCTGAATATAAGAATCTAAACAGTAAATGCTTTCTATGTAAGTATTGATAGTCTTACAAGAGAAATCTAAAATATAAAAAATTTATAAACTTAATAAAATGTTAGTATAATGGTTCACATGCTGTAATCTAATAAGGTAGCTTCCTCAAATTTTTACTGAAGAAGTTAGAGAGGGTAAGAAAAAAGGGAGAAAGGGAGAAGAAAGATAAATAAATGTGATTTTATAACTTGAATTCACTATCTGTCATCTTGTACCACACTGCCCTTTAATGCTCTGTCCCTTTCAGTGACAGTTAATATTTATTGTATTCCCAACACAACAAATCTAGGTTCAAATTCAGCCACTGCAGATAAATACAAGCAAAAGTGATTGATGGGTTTAAAATACAATGATAATTATCCACAAAGTCATGTAAAAAGTGACCTGGAGTTGCTGCTAATACGAATGCTATATTTATGGAAGTAAACCACACCTACAAATCTGCAAGATCAACTCTCAAATGTAACTGTTGTGAAATAAGGTCACAACCATCAGCAAGAGAAATACAAAAGAAACAGAGACACCATAAAGAGGTTTAGGCAGGCCATGAAGCCAAGGAGATGAAGATAATAAATAAACGCCAAAGACACGCGGCTCATAACAAAAGTGCACCTGAATTGCAAACAACGCATTTGCAGGAATGTGACTTAATGCTGTGTGAATGCTTCAAGTCATGCAGAGGGGGACCGCAAAGAACTTTGCCAGTTCACGGTTCCAGAGGTCAGAGCTGGGCCACTGAGGTCACAGGGAGGGAGAAGAGGGGAGAGCTGGTCCCTGAGGTCATAGGACACTGAGTAAAAGTGGGGGCTAGGGATAAATAGCTTAAACAATTTAAGCCAAAGGCAGTTCAGGCAGAATAAAGCCCAAGACAATGGCTCTTCAAACTGCGGCAAAGAGATGGGACAAAAGGATTCAGAGGACCAACAGGAGGCTGTTTTCAGAATATTTCTGTAATCTTGGCTCCCAGAATTTCAGGGTACTCCTTCCTGGAGTGGTTGGGTTATAACTCACTCACAAATATAAATGTGCTTCAAGAGACGGAGGGACTGTTGGGCAAATATTTTGTATACAGACCGTGCATGGTTTCCACACTTTTGTCAACCTCTAGAATGGAGGAAAGCTGGCAATAGGACAGAAACAAATGAAGAGCAGGAGGTGAGCCATGATGATGCTCAAACTCACTTGTGGATAGATTTCGAGGTACCAGAGAGTCTTTATCTTTGCAGTCCTTCTGGACATGTTCTCTCACCTTACCTTCCCAATAAAAACTTCCAGAAACGAATCACTCATGCTAGCTAGAAAACTGGTTGATCTTACACTTAACTTCCATCCCATATCATTCTTCAAAAGCAGGCTGATCCGACTATTCACAATCGCCAAGACACAGAAACCACCCAAACATTCATTGACAGATGAATGAGTGAAGAAGATGTGGAATGTGTATATAAAGGAATAATACTCGGCCATAAAAAAAGTGAAATAATGCCATTTGTGGCAACCTGGATGCAACCAGAGATAATGCTATTAAGTGAAGTAAGTCGGAAAGAGAAAGAGAAATACTGAATGGCATCACTTATATGTGGGATATATAATGATACAAATTAACCTATCAGTGAAAAGAAACAGGATCATGGACAGAGAATAGACTGATGGTTGCCCAGGTACAGAGGGTTGGGGAAGTGATAGAGTGGGAGTCGGGGTTAGCAGAGGTAAGCTTTTACAGAGAGAATGGATAAACAACAAGATCCAACTGTATAGCACAGACAACTGTATTCTATATCATATGATAATCATAATGGAAAATATTTTAAAGAGTTGATTTACAATGTTAATTTCTGATGTACAGCAAATTGAATCACTTTTAGGTATGGATTATCAGTGTTGCGTGTGTGTGTGTGTCTGTATAACTGAACCACTTTGCTGTACAACAGAAACTAACACAATATTCTACGTCAACTACACTTCAATTCAAAAATTGATAAAATTAAAAAATGGAAAGTATGTCTTTTATGTAATCATGAAGATGAGGGAGTTTTATTTAAAGGAATTATACCACTAAAAATGTGATTGATTTGTCTGATCAGCAGTGATTCCATACTTAACTGGGATGTTATATTTGAATAATTCTTATAAGTATATCTTCTGTGGAAATATACTTTTGATGGTTAATAAATGTTACTAGTCACTGCATTTTCAAGATAAAAATGACCATCCTGCTCCAGGTGTCCATGCTACTAGCTGCTCTAGCAGTCTGTTCAACCTGACCCTTACACCGTTCCTTCACTCTTTCCATCAGCAATCATTTCTTGCATGCTTCCTATACAGCATGAATACACATGGGAAAATGAAACACAGCTCACCTTCTAGGAGTAGAAGACAGACAACATACAGGTAAATAAACAACACATGTTAAAATAGAGAAAATATGAGGAGGGTTATAGAAAGAATGCTGAATGGAGAATCAAGAAAAAGATCTATTTGGAATCTGAAATGAAGACCTGTCCGAAAATATTTATTCTGAGATTGAAGGATGAGATAAACCATCCCATAGGAGATCTAAGAGAAGGGAATTCAAAGCAGTAGAAACAGGATGTTTTCAGGCTCAATTTAGAAATGGCAGAGTCTTTTGATGAAGGGAAAGGATGGCTGGAGATGAATTTGGCGATGGGAGCAGGGGCTGGTTAAGACATGCCCTTGCAGACTGTGGGAGAGAACTGGATTCCTAGTGAAATGGAAAGCTATTCACAGGGTGAAACAAGGATGGTGAATGGCATGGTCTGACTTATGTTTGCAAAGGACCACTTAGGATTTCAGTGAATAAACTGAAGCAATTGCAAGGAGAAGGAGAAGGAAAAGAGAGCTCAGAAGAGGTGCTGTCACACTAATCTCACACAAGATATGGGATGGCTGAGGTTAAGAGGGTGACAGTAGAGATGGGCAGAAATGTGAATGAACTGGAAATACATTTTGCAAGTGAAAGTTATGGGACTTTTACAGTCCCAGGTTTCCAGCTTAAGCAACTGAATGTTTACTGAGATGGGCTGAAGTAGAAGCCCAAATTGTAGAAGTTACAAGTTCCTGGGGACCAAACAATGCTATGGTTGGGGCTGAAGGAGAGATGTACACAAGGAATGAGAAATACCAGAAATAGAGAAGAGTCAGTCAGGCAAGTGATGAAAAGAAGTGTTCCAGGAACTAACTTTTGATTTTTGTCAGAGACATATTTCCAATATGATTAGTTTTATTTTATTTTAGCCTGGCATGCTGCAGTTTATGGGGTCACAGAGTTGAATGCAACTTATCATTTAGTTGATTTATAATCAACTATTTTTTCTGGTGTACAGCAAAGTGATTCAGTTTATATTTATTTACATATGAGGGAGTGAGTGAGTGAATGAAGTCGCCCAGTCGTGTATGACTCTTTGCAACCCCATGGGCTGTAGCCTACCATGCTCCTCCATCCGTGGGATTCTCCAGGCAAGAATACTGGAGTGGGTTGCCATTTCCTTCTCCAGGAGATCTTCCCAACCCAGGGATTGAACCTGGGTCTCCCACATTGCAGGCAGACACTTTACCATCTGAGCCACCAGGGAAGCTCATTTATACACACACACACACACACACACACACACACACACACACACACACATATTCTTTTCAATACGATTAGATTTAAAATATTTGTCTTTTGACCTCTGACATGATTCAATAATTATTATCAATGAACACTGTAATTTAATTAAGCAACAATAAGCACTGCTCTCCTCTGTTCTAATTTTTTTTTATCACTTGAAAATATTCAACTATGACTTTATTCCTCAGATTACTTTAAGCATAAGGGTATCACAGCAACTGACACTTGCTTGGAAACGGAATTATTTGAAACAAAGCCAGCAAGTTTGACTGTCATCCTTCACATTTAAAAAACCACACATATCACACATTCTACATATATCTATACTAAGTCTGCCAAGTTTGTTGTGGTAAGGTTATGCAAGGAGGAGGTCACATTATCTATTTAAAAAAATATACTGAATACTTTAAGAGACTGAATTCCTCCTCATGTATAAAATCAAAATGGCAATCAACAGGAATTAAATCAAAACTACACTGTCATCTTTGGAGTGAGAGGGATTCCTTAGTATGGAAGATACACTTTTTAGCAACAGAATAATCCAGACAAGAAACTTGTTGAACAGATTTGATGCTTGTACCAAGTTACTGCAGATAAAGAACCATTAAGCAAAAGGCAGGCAGTAGAGAGCATGAAAGTGACTCAATATTAATCATACATTGACTCACACAACATCGTATAAGCCTCATTACCCTCCCCTCCATTTATTTCCTAAGCTTAGAATTGTATTATGGCACCATTCACAGAAATGACTCCATCATGAGGATCATGACCATTTCTGTATTGAACACAGTACTGGGAGTTCTAAATGTCAATAAAGCAGAGTTTTTGTCCATAGTTAATAAAATGAATATCTCATTTCACTTTTGACTCTTGAGTTACTATTATATTTACTATTTATTTCTCACACTCATGGGTAATTTTAGTCATTAAACCTAGTTTCTTAAATACTTTAAATTCTTTGAAAACATGATGGGGAATAAACACATAAGTAAAAAGTACATTGTTATTGTTTAGTCACTAAGCTGTGTCCTACGCCTTGTAACCCCATGGATAGTAGCCCACCAGGCTCCTCTGTTCATGGGATTTCCCAGGCAAGAATACTGGAGTGGGTTGCTATTTCCTTCTCCAGGGGATCTTCTCAACCCAGGGGTCAAACCCACATCTCCTGCTTGGCAGGCGGATTCTTTATCAGAGTCACTTGGGAATAATTTTAACTTTAACCCACTTTCAGGGAAATGATGACATGCTAAGCTACCTGTATATCCATATTCAGTTCATGCTCACTTGAAATTCAGCTCAAACATCATGGAACCAGATTCTCGATTGATAACTTACACAAAATTAGCATAGTTTTCTTACCCTCTCCCTGACATGCCCGCTATCAGCCTCCTCTGCACATTACGGGGATCACCAAGACGCCATGTCCTTTCCTACTGGAGGTTTCAAAAGTAACTTTTAAATTATTATAGTCCCCTGTTATCCCTCCAGCAAAACCCCAAAGTATTTCCTCTCACAACATTTAATCACCAACTTCTTTTTGCATCTTTCCTTAACTGAAGCCTTAGCTGAAACTTCAGCTCTCTATTACTTAAAGGAGTATGGCCATTTCTCTCCAATATTAAATGGTCTTAGAGATGTTATTCCAGCTGGTTATTCCGAACCTGTCACTCACTTTGTCACAGCATCAAACTACTATAAATTAAACTCCTGCCTCACTAACTCCAACCTTGAATACCCTTTGGGATTTGTGATGATCACTTCCCAATTCAGCGGGATAACTCCAAATTTCTCCTCTTCTGTTGCATTACCTGCTGCCAATTCTCTTCAGAGAAATTTATTTAGCATGCTCTTCCCTGGTGGCTCAGAGGGTAAAGCGTCTGCCTGCAATTCAGGAGACCCGGGTTCGATCCCTGGGTTGGGAAGATCCCCTGGAGAAGGAAATGGCAACCCACTCCAGTATTCTTGCCTGGAGAATCCCATGGATGGAGGAACCTGGTGGGCTGCATACAGTCCATGGGGTCGCAAAGAGTTGGACACGACTGAGCGACTTCACTTTCACTTTCACTTCCTAACAGTGGTGACAATAAGGTTTCAATTAGGTCACATCTGTCTCTAAGTCATTATACAGAACACCCTCATTTAACATTATCAGAGTATTTCCATGTTCTGACCATTTTCCACCCACTCTGGGCATTAGTCAGGAAGATTTTGTAAAGATATGTAGGACCCACCCAAAACTTCGGTTTCAGTTGGCCTAGGGGTTCGACCCAGGAATGTGACGTGTGCACCGTCATACACGCCACACCATGTGAAATGTATTTTAACTACACATTCACGTGTAAAAGTATACTTGATTTTATGAAACCTAAGCTTTTAAAAATGCATATTTTACCAGGTTTTTTTTTTCTCTCCAAGTATCATCAGTTCAAAATAACATTTTGTAAGACATAAAGAATGTGGCAGAAAATATCACTCTTTATCTTGGAAGTCCAGTTTGCAAAACCATAAATGCTGAACTTTAAAAATAAAAGAAATGACACATACAGAGAACCACAAGAAACTTCTCAATTATGACTTTGCATGAAGTCAGAGAAAAGAGGCAGAGGCTACAGGGTATTTTTTCTCTGAAATACTCTTTCCTTTGCTTATATGTGCAGTCTACTAATTTTTCCTCTGACTCCAGTTCTTCTCTCTTCTTTCTCTTCTCCCTCCTTTTTCTTCTTACCTCTCCTTCCTCTCTGCTATATCTTTCTCTGCTATTCTCTCTCACTCTCCTTAAGGGTTCCTCCTCCTTGCTAACCCACTTAGCATTTATAGTTCCTGGAGCTCTATTCTCAGCCTTTTTTTTTCTCTTTTAATTTACATACTCTTCTTAGATAATCTTACTGAAATTACTATCTATATGCTGACACAGCCTAAATCTATATCTCACACCAAACTTATTTCTAGAGCTTCAGCTCACAGGCTTCTTGTCTACATAAGTACTTCACACTCATCTTGAGAGGTGAAGTGACTCGCCGTGGTCATCGCCAAATGCGTCTTCCTTCCCAACCAATCTGCTTCTTCTCCAGGATTCTCAACCTTAACGAATAGCATCACCACACCCACTCAACTACTCAAAATAGAAACCCAGAGGTCATTTGACCTTCTCTCCTACCCCTCACCTCAATATCCAATTAGCAAGACATGCTGACCATTCCTATCTCTTAAATTTCTCTTGAATCTACTTCTGGTCATCTCCAGGCTACCTTTAGTTAAAGGCATCTTCATCTATCATCTAAACTAAACTTTGCTTCTTCATCTCCAAATTGGTGTCCCGCATCCATACTTAATCCTCTTCAATCTTTCCTACCCATTGTAGTAATCTTTTAAAAACTAAATAACAAAACAGAAATCCGCATGTAAAAGTTATTAAATGTAAATCTTGTGAATCTTAAACTACTGCAAAATAAAAAGTTATATAAAAATACAACTCTGATTATATTCTTGGTTTTCTGCCCCACCTCTTCTTAAAAACTTGAAATAACTCCTCTTGAATAAGACCAACATCCTTACATTCGCTTTCAAACCCACTCAAGTTCTGGCCTCCCTCATGCTCCATTTTCCTTTTTTGGACTTGTACTACAACTACACTAGCCTTTTAATTCCTTAAAAAGGATACTTTCTCTTAAAAGTACAAATAAATCATTCCCTCTGCTCAAATCTTTGTTAGTCGCATTATCTGCCTGTTCTCCAGATCTCTGCTAAGTGTCCTTGCAAGAGTTTTCCCAGCCTTTTTCTGCTGATCCATCCCTTCAAACTAGATGAATTCAGCCTCTTTCAGGTTCGCACAGCCTCTTTTACTTCTCCTTTTGTAAAATGCATCATGCTTGAAATTTCTTGTTCAACATCTCCTCTCACCTCAGTAATCCATAAACACACTGTGAAGGAATTAATGTCTGGCAAGAAAATATTTGAGTCAATGAGTGTTTAAAACTGCTCCTAAAATCCAAACTATTCCTCAGTTTCATCATTTCTCAGAGAGTCTCTGGACTGTACAAACATTGGTTATTTAATAATACTTACTTTTCTAAAATTAGTAATACTTTTTATAATAATTTATGAACCAAGATTTCAGGGTGATAGTATACCAAATATTGCATTCTGGGGGAGTGACATATGCCAGTTGTTAAATAAGACCCAAGTGTAGTTCAAAGATAGAACTATAATGCTATTTAAGTATCTCATAAAGGAAAAAATTATAAAATATACATTTGTATTCTAAGAAGAGCTCTATAGGAAGTCTACAGATTAACATTCAATCAAGTATGTGAAAAAAGATGAACTACAAAAGACTGGCATTCATTAGTATTTTTTTTCTATTAGTATCCTGGCTTCCCTGGTGGCTCAGACGATAAAGCGTCTGTCTATGATGCGGGAGACCTGGGTTTGATCCCTGGGTCGGGAAGATTCCCTGGAGAAGGAAATGGCAACCCACTCCAGTATTCTTGCCTAGAAAATCCCATGGACGGAGGAGCCTGAGAGGCTCCTCCGTCAATGGGGTTGCAAAGAGTCAGACACGACTGAGTGATGTCACTTCACTACATGTGCTCAACTTCCCACATTCCCAGTACAGTAGACAATAACACAGAGCATTCAGTCTACTACATGCCACAATGAATCAAAAGATTTTCAAGTAGAGGAAATCATCAGTTAGAATTCAACCCCTGGATTTAAAAATGAGGAAGCTGACGAGATCAGAGTTAATGCTGCAATCAGGATTAGAATATGGGCTGCCCGGAAGCTAGGTGACAAAATCCCACCCACATCTGCACAGATATTTTAGAAATTTCAAGAAGTGTGTCAATGTGCAATTATCTCTAGCAAATTAAACCCTTGGCTCCTTTTTAACTGAAGTTTTTCAAAAGTACAAATAATTGTTAAACCTCAAACCAATGAGAATGTAATTCAGATTTCTGATAATGGCAGGTATAAGAATCAACTGACATCAAAATTCTAAATTCAGTTTTCAGATCATTAAGACCTTTTCAAAACTTTGAATTCATAAGTTTTGTTTTCTTGTGAGTTCACTTTAAATTAGATCTAAATGAGGGGCTAGGGAGATAAAAGTCACAGAAAGCTTTATGTCAAGATCCAGGAATGAATTCATTAGAGAAAGAAGAGCTATGACATTGCTTTTGTTTTGTTTTGTTTTTATGGTTCAAGTTGATGCCCTTGGACTGCAAGGAGATCCAAGCAGTCCATCCTAAAGGAGATCAGTCCTGGGTGTTTATTGGTAGGACTGATGTTGAAGCTGAAACTCCATTACTTTGGCCACCTGATGCAAAGAGCTGACTCATTTGAAAAGACCCTGATGCTGGGAAAGATTGAGGGCAGGAGAGGAAGGGGGCGACAGAGGATGAGATGGTTGGATGCCATCACCAACTCAATGGACATGGGTTTGGGTGCACTCCTGGAGCTGGTGATGGACAGGGAGGCCTGGCATGCTGTGGTTCATGGGGTCGCAAAGAGTCAGATATGACTGAGCGACTGAGCTGAATGCTCTGAAAATGTCCTGTCTCTCTCACTGGCACCAGTACCATTTATCTTTTTAATGGTAATTTTTTCTCTACAAAAGACACACAATCCTTATTTACCCATTGACACATTTTTTTAGTGTGCAAATTACTGTTCACAATTCACATGAGTGGGATTTAATATCCTCCCTTTGATATTAAATCATGTGTAAAAGCTTGTAGGGGATAAGTAAATAAAAAACTAGGCCATCTTTTTTTTCATATTTTATAGCTAAGGTATTAGAAAATAAAGCCTTCCTCACTCTTGTCCAAAGAGCCAGGCAGCAAACATTCAGTAGCGGTCCAGCAGAGAGGTTGTAGAAAGAACTAGGTTTGAGTCTCCTTTCTGCTCCTTCCTCACCTTCTGGCCATGACTCCATCACCTGTGCCAACCTGTTATCTCATCTGTAAAATGGGCATGAAAACACCCATCTCTAGGGTTGTTGGAAAGATCATCAAACAGGAAATGGGATAGTAGTTTAAGTGCCTAGAAGTAATAAGTGCAAAATGGATGGCAGTTGTCATCAAAATGCAAGGGCCGTGGACAAAGGGCAGGATGAGGAAAGGTGTCCTGCTTTGCAAGAGTGGCACAACCCTGGTGGAAGCGAGTTCCTGGGCGAGCCCAGGACTGTATGTGTGGCTGGAGGACTTGGTGCCAACAAGTCAGTAAGAGGGGCAGTGGCAGACTGTTGCTTTTCCCACCTACATGCAGATCCCCTTTAGACAACTAGGAGCATCTGCACTGTGGTCCCCACAACTGTAGACTTCTCCTGAGGGGACATTCATCCATAACAAAGAGGGATAAGAGAGGGTACATCCACTCTCCTACATCTCAAACTTTACTGTAAAGTTTTGTCTAAATAGGTTAAAATGCAGACACCCAGGCCTAGCCCAGGGATTCAGATCAGTAGATCTGGGCCTTTTTAACAAGTATCTTAAATTATATGTATACAGATGTCCACAGACCACACTTGGAAAAAGACTTTATTAGACAAAGCTCTGAATGAAATCATACTGGCAGAGAGTTCTGTCTCTTACAGAATTATTCCAGGTTCTCATTAAAATGTCTTTTAAAAACTACATTTTAATAATAGACCTTAGGCTTTCATGAAGCGTTGAAGAAGCAGCCCCGTGATGACAGCATTTACAGCAACTAAAAAGCTGACTGCTATGTCTTCCAATGTCTTTTACTAATCTTATTAAATACATGTCTCATTAAAAATTGCCTAACATTTTATTTGAAAATACATGGGATTTGTTATATTTATATTGGTATATGCAATATTTATATATATACACCATCCACAATATATATTAAATCATTGGGCCAGTTGACTATGAAAACCAGAAATCAACTTAGAGCAAATAGCCTTAGGAAGACAACATCCAACTAGCTATATGGCCTAAAGAGATCCAAACTCAAATAAACCAAGATGGAAATAAGAACAAATGATGGAGGTTCTACTGTTCATTTTAAAAAGACCTAGTTATAATATTCTTCTATATAAGAGAGCATCGAGTCAATTTTTCTACTATAAACCCACTCATAAAATTGATAGGAAATTTTGAGTTTTGTTTATTCCTTTAGCTAAGGTGGGGGGGGGGGCGGAGATGAAGTGTGTCCTTCTAAGCTATATAGCCATTTACTGCATATTGGATCAGATGATCATTTATTGAGAAAACTTACTACAGACATTTACAATTCTGACCTATAAACTGGGCCAGGTATGTCCCTCTCCCCTTCCCAGCAAACTCACACAAAAGGATTTCAAAGTCTAGCAAGAAAGTCTGCACAGAAAGGGAGACTCTCTAATACTTGGCTGAGCCTTTCTTACAATACCTAGCCGGTGCTCAATAAAAATTGTTTGAATGAAAAAGGAGTGAAGAACCATACACTCTGAACAGCCACCAGGAGACTGACAACTTGATATCACATGCATTCTAAAACAAATCAATCACCTGAACCATATCCTTTCGCATTCAAAGGTCAAACAACCTGCGTGAATCACACTATATACGCCAATTCTAAGGAAAATAGTGAAGTCACCTGTAACACTGGCATGCAGAGTTCGCTGTCTAGAGTTTATATATGGGAAGATAATTAGACCTTTGATGGAAGAAAAAGACATTTTTAAAGCTTCAAGAAATAGCTCTTTAATATACCCCTGCTGCTGCTAAGTCGCTTCAGTCATGTCCGATTCTGTGTGCCCGACAGACAGCACTCTACCAAGCTCCTCCATCCCTGGGATTCTTTAGGCAAGAATACTGCAGTGGGTTGCCCTGTCCTTCTCCATTAATGTACCCCAGAACTGTATATTGTCACTCTGCTTATTTAACTTATATGCAGAGTACATCATGCAAAATGACAGCTGGATGAAGCATAAGAAGCTGGAATCAAGATTGCCGGGAGAAATACCAATAACCTCAGATATGCAGATGACACCACCCTTATGGCAGAAAGCGAAGAAGAACTAAAGAGTCTCTTGATGAAAGTGAAAGAGGAGAGTGAAAAATCTAGCTTAAAACTCAACATTCAAAAACTAAGATCATGACATCCAGTCCCATCACTTCATGGCAAATAGCTTTGGAATAAACAACCTACAAATGGATGAAATGCACTTTTCCAACTGTCCGATTTTCTTTGAGAACCCTGAACAAAAACTTAAAGAACATCATTTGTTATGAGTACGTATCTCAACCTTCACATTCCAAGTGGCAGGGAAGTAATGCGAGGGTGACATCCTGTCCTTGTCCTGGAGACTCTCCTGGTTACAGGGCAAGACTCTCATGTAATATTTCCAGTGACTGTAAAACTGCAGCCCCATGGATGCCCTCTGACTCTCAATTATACATGGCCTGAAATGGCACTGTAAAAAAATGAAATAAAGAGGAGAGGAAAACTTTAAACAATGCTCTAAAATCGTGTATTTCATGTCTAAAAAAGAACTAGATTTCCTGCTGTGCTTAAAAAAATGAACATGGGCATGTACACGTTGCTGTATTTAAAATGGATAACCAACAAGAAGCCACCATATAGCACGTGGAACTCTGCTCAGTGTTATATGGCAGCCTGCAGAGGAGCGGTGTTCTGGGGAGAATGGATCCATGAATATGTGCGGCTGAGTGCCTTCGCTTTCACCTGAAATTATCTCAACATTGTTGATTGGCTACACTTCAATAAAAAATAAAAAGTTTTTAAAAAATCATGTTTGGCATCTCTGGGCCCATTACCAGCAAGTCAAGCACTGGCTGAAACAAAGTCTGAGCTGCTTCCTTTGAAGGGAGCATGTGCTCTGTACTTCATTCCAGTTCCCCAGCCTGGTCCATTTGACACCTGGCTCTTGCCAGCATCTAAGTTAACCATATTTCTGTGCAACGTGGTAGGTGCTATGCCTGGGTTATTACAGGACTGAGTCTTAAACAATGGAGGTCATCTCTGACACTATGTAAACCTGCTAATAAGCCTTAAAAAAAATAATTCCTTGCAACTAAAGTCAGAAAGAGAAAGACAAATACCATGTGATTGCACTGATATGTGGAATCTAAAATATGGCACAAATGAACCTATGTACAAAACAGACTCTTTGACATAAAGAACCCCCGGTGGCTACCAAAGGGGTGAGGTGGTGGGTTAGGGAGATAGATGGGGAGCTTGGGGTTAGCAGATGCAAACTATTAAACACAGAATGGAGAGACAACAAAGTCCTCCTGTATAGCACAGGGAACTATATACAGTATCTTGAGATAAACCATAATGGTAAAGAATATTAAAAACAGAATGTATATGTGCGTCTAACTTAGTCATTTTGCTATGCACCAGAAATTAATACAACACTGTAGATCAACTATACTTCAATTAAAAAATAAATTAAAAGAAAAAACTAACAGTTCCTGGGGTTTACCCCAGATCAGCTGTATCAGAATGTCTGGCAGTGGGACCCAGGCATTAGTATTTTCAACTTGCCTAGGTGTTTCCAATGGGACCCACAGTTGAGAATCTCTGGTCTAAACCAAGGCTCTTCAGATTTTTGCTCACATTTCCTCTAAAATAATTCTTTAGAACTGTGTGCCTCAATTCATATTTTTAAACTGGGCCCCCCACATTTTTCATCATATGTTTAAATAGTTGCAATGGATGTAATTCCTTGAAACTAGTAAATATTGACATCTTAAAATAAAACTTGTATTACTCTTTTATCACCCAGCATCATCCGTTTTTAAAAGTGCATGCAGTTTGGAAATAAGTAATAACAACAAGGTTAACCAGCTGCGGCAGATTTGTACTTGCTTTATATGCATACAGTAAGAACTGCTGGTGAATAAGTATTGTACATTTGTCTTGACAAAACCACTAAACATTATACTGAATAAAAATGGACAACTTTTCCTTTAAAAGAATACATGAATAAATTCTTAACCCTCAGAAATTTTCTATCACTACTTTTCTTTCTTAATGAAGTTATGTCTCTATTCTAATTCCCTTCTATTCTATTCTAATTCACAGAATGCAACTTTTAATACTCAAAAGTATTTTATTGATTACTCTTTCACATATACTCTCAGGCATGTCAGTTTTAGGAAAAAAATTCATCTAGAAATTAAGAATTCTGAAAAGACATATGAAATTTGAGAATCTGATCAGTTCCCATATGACCATGCTTCTGTATCTTTGGTTTTAGCCTGGGATCTTGCAAAAAAAAAAAAAGAGAGAGAGACTGAGAAGAATCTTTGTGCACATAGTTTCTTTGGGGAATTGGTCCCAAGAAGCAAGAAAAGGAAGAGAGACTCAGGGAAGGAAAGACAACCAATTCAATCAATCACCTACATGGCAACTGGGGTTCAAGGCCAGTGGAAACTCCATAGAATGCACCTCAGAATTGTCTGTGGGAATCATAAGAGCAGAGAATACTTGTAGATGGCACCATATCCCACTAGTCTAGGATTCCCCAAGGAATGTTAAATACCATTCTTTTCCAAGTTCACACACCTAGTAGGCCTCAGAAAAGAGGAAGGTGAATTATAGTTGAGACATGGTGCTCTTGGGTTACAACCATGCACATCTGATTGTTGCAACAACAGCCAGTGGTTTAAAAGATGGGCACGAGAGACTCTGACCATCTCTTCAAAAATCTTGGCCTTTCCTCACTGTCTCAACTGAAGACCATCAATAAGTAAGAATCAGGCAAAAGTTCCTTGAGGAGGTGATGCTAGATATAAGCCTTGCAAGGAAGTAAGACATTATCAGCCAAGTATGGAAAGGTTGCTTCCTACAAGAAAATCATATGACTAAAGGTGCCTGCATGCATGCAGTCTGGTCTGACTCTTTGTGACCCCATGGACTGTAGGCCTCCATGTTCCACTTTCCAAGGAAATCTTCCAAGCAAGAATACTGGAGTGGGTTGCCAAGTCCTCCTCCAGGGGATCTTCCCAACCCACGGATCAAACTGGCTTCTCCATCTCCTGCACTGGCAGGCTGATTCTTTACCACTGCACCACCTAGGAAGCCAATAACCAAAGCTAAAGGACATAGAATGATGTATGCAGGGAACTACAAGCAGTTGGATAGTAAAAGTTTATACCAAGAGATTATAATGAAGAGAAATGCAGGAATTAAAGCTTATTGGACTCTTAATGCTAGGAACTTTCCCTCTAACATGAAGACTATGGAAAGTTATTGGAGGCTTTTTGTCAGGGGGGCCTCATAGTAAAAGAGTCAGACAATTTGCTATAAAATTATTAAGGCCTGGACCATGATTGAGTCAATAATGCTACAGAGTGGAGAGGATACTGGAGAAATATTTAGAAAGGGAAACATTGAAGTCTCTAACAGTCAAACAGGGTGGAAGACAGAAGAGGTTTCGTATGACTCACAGGCTTCTGACTTGAGCAATTGTGTTGGTGACTAAGTCGTATATATACAAGCAGTGATTTACTCAAGTTTTCACCAAGCCAGCTCCCCAATTTTCCAGTTCTTCCCTATGAGTCAGAGCATCTGAGCAAAACCATTAGAATGAAGTTCATTTCTTCAAGGTCCATCTTAGAAGTCACCTCCTCTTGAAGTCTTCCTAATTGCACTCAACAAGATGACATCCCTCCATCTTTCACACCAGATTAAAAAAAAAAAAACCAGAAGTCTTCCAAATGGCCAATACTGCTCCTGAGAGCCCTATTCACATAGAACAAAATGTGGCTAGAGTTTTCTAGAGAAAGAGAACAAGGTAGCCCTTTCTTCAGACCTAGGAAAGTCGATACAAACAAGTAAGCTCAGGCCGGGGGAAAGGGAATACAGATTGGTAGGATTTGGGCTACTTGGCTACCAAAAGGTTTTGAACCCTAAATGTTCAAAACGCCATCCTGGCAAAATAAAATATATGTACAGTTCAAATATGGCTTGTAGATATCCTGTTCGCGTCACCTGCAAGCATACATTTCTGAAGGCCTTTGAGATTCTCTCCTTGACTACTTGCCTTTCTTATCTGACTCTTCCTTAGAGTCACTATTATGGAAAAAGATTTGTCACTCAGTCAAGACCTCCAAGCTTTTGCAGGCAGACATTTAAGCACATTCCTGTGTATATTTTCTAGTATGTTTTCCTGCTTTGAAAACTTGGAGGTAGTGGTAAAGATAATGAGATGATGCATATGAAAGCATGTCAAAAACCATAGAGGGCTTACAAGAGTGAGATATCATTATCATCACTATGAGATCAGCTGAAAATTTCACCAGGACCCTCATCCAGATAACCAACAGGCCAGAGTGAATGGTGTACTGAAATCTGGAAGTTAAGATGGCATCTTGAAGATCATAATTACCAGTAACTAAAACAGACTCTCATTAAAATGTATTTATTTTCATTATATCAGCATACATTTTCATCAAAGTCTTTGCTGCTGAATCAATGCCTATTAACACTAAGCTTGAAACATGAATGTTGAATTTTTACCAGTTTTTTAAAGTACTTATCTTATTGTTTCTTTTTAAATAAGCAATAACATCTAACTTCTAATTACCAAGTATTTAATTTCAATGACTGCAAATGTAGAATATATTCCCATGGCAATTAAAAGACTTTACAAATGGCTGTTTATCAGACCCTAAAAACTAGATGCATTTGACTTGCAATCCTGTATTCCGTAATCTGAGTGTAGGTAGACACTAGGCATTTCAGCATGAACTCTCTTCGGCCTAGAGAACCATGCTGCTATACCATGAATTTTCCATAGTGTTTAACTTTTTGCTTACTTTGAAAGTTAGGATTTAAAAGCTTAAGCAGCATTAGTTTTCCAAAGCAAGACACAGATGCAAAGCAGATGAAGTACTTATGACAAAAGACAGTAAATGCAAATTGAGATCATTTTAATGTCCCACACAAAGATACTGATAAAAATAACTAATCTATTCTTAAACTATTAGAAGAACTTTTGAATTCCATGCAAACAGACTGACATTACAGTTCACATTTATATGTGAAAACAGTTGGGTATACGTGCAAATCTGGATTCAACTAAAACTAGGGAATCAATATCCATGCTTCTAATTCTAACCAGGTTTTTTTAATTATCATGGACTTTTTCATTTTTCAAAGCAAAGGCAAAATTTTAAATGGCAATATTTTGAAAATTATATGGAGGAAGTGGAAAGTGACTCAAAGGGTTGGCATAAAAAGTAAGTTAGAATACATAAAGCACTTAGAATATTTGGGGTCATACTCAATGGGAGCTTCACTGGTAGCTCAGCTGGTAAAGAATCTGCTTGCAATGCAGGAGACCCCAGTTCAATTCCTGGGTCGGGAAGTTCCCCTGGAGCAAGGATAGGCTGCCACTTCAGTATTCTTCCCTGGAAAATCTCCACGGACAGAGGAGCCTGGCAGGCTGTGGTACGTGCAGCCCCAAATAGTTGGACATGACTGAGTGACTAAGCACAGCACAGCAGCATAAACTCAATGGAGAGCTTATCTGTGATAGCACTAAGATGAGCACAATAATAGACTGTTTTTGAGTAGTTTTGCCTAAGAGGTCAAAGAGAGCACTAATATACAAAGTAGACTGGTCATAGAGCCGTTTTGGAATTTCCCTTTGTTTTCTGCGAGCAAACAAAAAGATTATATGACAATCACAATTAAAGCAATACTGGGCTTTTTGTTTTTAATATATTGAAGTATACATTGAAGCTATACTTCCTAAAGACAAATTTCATACATAAGACCTTCATATACGACTGTTTACAATTAGGACAAAATTACCAATTAGTCGATAAGAACAAAAGCTTTAGCATTCTGGCATTTAGGGATCAAAAGTATGAGGGCTATCTGTGCTATCAAGGTCTACCCCAACAATCATAGTTGACACTCCAAAATCTTCATTCCTGTCAATATGAACAAACAAGCTAAGATCACTTCTACAACCCAAAGGTGAAAGCAAAATGCATAACATACAAACACATACACATAGTGTTTGAGAGGCAGAAAAGTTACTTAAGTAAGTGCCAAGTGTAGTCGCTCAGTCGTGTCCGACTCTTTACGACCTCATGCACTGTAGCCCACCAGGCTCCTCTGTCCATGGGATTCTCCAGGCAAGAATACTGGAGTAGGTTGCCATTTCCTTCTCCAGGGGGTCTTCCCAACCCAGGGATCGAACCTGGGCCTTCCATATCACAGGCAGATGCTTAACCCTCTGAGCCATCAGGGAAGCCTAATATTAATAATAAGAATATAATGACATAAAATCTGTGTCTACACAGGAGAAACTCAAGAGGATATTGCATCAAAGAAAAAAGAAAAAAGGTCTAAGAGGATACAATGAAGAAAGGATAATCAGAACAGGAAGGAGTTCTTGGAAATTAAATATAGTAGTCAAGTTTCTGATTAGAGAGAGTAATGACACCCATATCATGTTTCCTTTTGGGACCAGATGGAAAGGGCATGCAGGAATATCATTCTTCATTACAAGCTCTTCGAGTCTTACTGAATTTTTCAATCATGTATTATGGATAAAAATAAGAATATTTACTTTTAAAGAATCAAGTCCTATTTTCAAAGAACTAAGTTAAACATGGTTGTAGGATCCTAAGATTCTTCACAACTATCTGATTTCAGTCGTTGAGTGAATTAGTTTTTAGAAATGTCAGTGCCCTTCAGCTAAACATTTTTAGCTGCAGTTGACAAGTTGGGTTTGTTCTTCATTTCAGGGAGG
Organism: Aepyceros melampus; assembly: GCA_006408695.1. Lineage (NCBI taxonomy): Eukaryota > Metazoa > Chordata > Mammalia > Artiodactyla > Bovidae > Aepyceros > Aepyceros melampus. The sequence continues at coordinate 52,421 of SJXQ01005529.1, read as the reverse complement.
GAAAATGCACCCTTTGGGGAGCTCTGAGGCATCCCAGCAATGTTAGAAAGAATTGATTATAGGATCAGGGCTTTCACTGGATAATTTTAAGGAAGTTCTAAGGAACTGAAGGTTCATGCTAAATTGGATGCCGTCAAAAAGCACAGGCAATTCTATGACTGGATATCACATAAATCTAATCTATAGACTAGAGCAAGCCAAAAGTTGTAATTGCTACGGCATTCATTACACATTTAGAGAAAGTGGAAGATGACTAGTATTTTGCTGCTTGACCAATTACCCAGCCTGAAAAAGATAGTATATAAGATGGTTTATGTCCAAAGAGAACCATTTGGCTCTGTTTTAAAGCAGCAAATCACCTTGTAAGAACTCTGAAGTCTTACTTTGAGCACTGGATCAGTTTCCAAATGTCAGGGCTGCTTTTCCTCTTAGAAGAAAATCAAGAAGGGTGTGTCCAGTGATAATTACTCAGAGCCTATAATTTTGATTTACATGAATTAGGTTATTCCATGCGAGTTTTCCCTCAGGAGATCATGGTTTCCTTAGACATCAATGACTGACTCTTAATCATATGTATATACCCACAAGAATCAACCCAGACATGCCAAGGTCTTTACCCTCCCCAAAGAGATTAACGAGCTTGCCTGACATCACCAAACTTTCACATGGCAGAGTTGGGACTAAAACTGATGCTTAAACAAAAGCCTCTTGGTGCCATACTGACATTGTTCACAGGTGACATCCTTGCAAGATGGATGCCTCAGGCTGTATAATTTCAATTTGTTCTACCATATATGCCTTTCACATAGGTTTTGCCCTTTGCTACATATGTGGGATGGCAGGGCTACAAGGATTTAAATTCTATGGCTTTAGATCAAAGTCACTCCTGAGAAAGATGAAAGCATGAATGGCCAAGGGCCATCCTCATTCGATAGAGCGTAGCTAGTTTTTACCTAGGTTAGGGAGGCAGTTGTTTCTAAAGTTGCTGCCAAAATGTTTAGGAGGGAGATGACACTAGAGGTAGAGCAGAGGTATGACAGATATACACATAATACCAGGACAAGAGGGATAGCAATAATGAGGGCCTGCTCTTGAGGCTGCTGCCAACGGGGAGACCAACCATCACAGAGAACACTGAGTACAATCGTGCAGCATTGGTGCTTAATACCGTGCCATTAAGTTCATACTCATCCACCCATTATGAAAACAGTCAGAAAATCAATAGAGTAAATCATTGTGTAAGATCATTTATGAATTCAGTGAGCATTGCGGGGTGCCCACTGTGAATGCATGCATGAGTGGTGAGATCTGCAAACAAACATCTCTATCACCGAGCAGTTTGAGTGCACATCCAGGAACCAGTCTTGGCGTCACATTACTTGTGTTCTTATCACACTTGTCATTCACTGGTTGGGTAGCCTTGGGAAAATTACTTAAAATTTCAAATCTACAATTTTACCGTTTGTAAAATAGGAGAAAAATAATATCTTCTGCAGAGGGTTGTAAGGATTCCGTGAGAAAAGGCATTAAAAAGTACCCAGCTCTCAGTGTAGTGCTCAATGAATGTTATCAATTATTATTTGTAATGAATTACAGTACGGTAGCTATTTAATTACAGATAGTTCAAATTTGCCCCCAGGTAAATTGCAGAGATAATCAAGATGATGTGATCACTAATCTAGAGCCAGACATCTTGGAATGTGAAGTCAAGTGGGCCTTAGAAAGCATCACTACGAACAAAGCTAGTGGAGTTGATGGAATTCCAGTGGAGCTATTTCAAATCCTGAAAGATGATGCTGTGAAAGTGCTGCACTCAATATGCCAGCAAATTTGGAAAACTCAGCAGTGGCCACAGGACTGGAAAAGGTCAGTTTTCATTCCAATCCCAAAAAAGGCAATGCCAAAGAATGCTCAAACTACCGCACAATTGCACTCAGCTCACACACTAGTAAAGTAATGCTCAACATTCTCCAAGCCAGGCTTTAGCAATACATGAACTGTGAACTTCCAGATGTTCAAGCTGGTTTTAGAAAAGGCAGAGGAACCAGAGATCAAATTGCCAACATCTGCTGGATCATCGAAAAAGCAAGAGAGTTCCAGAAAAACATCTCTTTCTGCTTGATTGACTATGCCAAAGCCTTTCCAAGCCAGGCTTCAGCAATATGTGAACTTCCAGATGTTCAAGCTGGTTTTAGAAAAGGCAGAGGAACCAGAGATCAAATTTCCAACATCCACTGGATCATGGAAAAAGCAAGAGAGTTCCAGAAAAACATCGATTTCTGCTTTGGTGACTATGCCAAAGCCTTTGACTGTGTGGATCACAATAAACTGTGGAAAATTCTGAAAGAGATGGGACTACAAGACCACTTGACCTGCCTCTTGTTAAATCTGTATGCAGGTCAGGAAGCGACAGTTAGAACTGGACATGGAACAAAAGACTGTTTCCAAATAGAAAAAGGAGTACGTCAAGGCTGTATATTGTCACCCTGCTTATTTAACTTCTAAGCAGAGTACATCATGAGAAACGCTGGGCTGGAAGAAACACAAGCTAGAATCAAGATTGCCGGGAGAAATATCAATAACCTCAGATATGCAGATGACACCACCTTTATGGCAGAAAGTGAAGAGGAACTGAAAAGCCTCTTGATGAAAGTGAAAGTGGAGAGTGAAAAAGTTGGCTTAAAGCTCAACACTCAGAAAATGAAGATCATGGCATCCCATCACTTCATGGGAAATAGATGGGGAAACAGTAGAAACAGTGGCTGACTTTATTTTTCTGGGCTCCAAAATCACTGCAGATGGTGACTGCAGCCATGAAATTAAAAGACGCTTACTCCTTGGAAGAAAAGTTATGACCAACCTAGATAGCATATTGAAAAGCAGAGACATTACTTTGCCGACTAAGGTCTGTCTAGTCAAGGCTATGGTTTTTCCTGTGGTCATATATGGATGTGAGAGTTGGACTGTGAAGAAAGCTGAGCATTGAAGAATTTATGCTCTTGAACTGTGGTGTTGGAGAAGACTCTTGAGAGTCCCTTGGACTGCAAGGAGATCCAACCAGTCCATTCTGAAGGAGATCAGCCCTGGGGTTTCTTTGGAAGGAATGATGCTAAAGCTGAAACTCCAGTACTTTGTCTACCTCATGCATGAAGAATTGATGCTTTTGAACTGTGGTGTTGGAGAAGACTCTTGAGAGTCCCTTGGACTGCAAGGAGATCCAACCAGTCCATTCTGAAGGAGATCAGCCCTGGGGTTTCTTTGGAAGGAATGATGCTAAAGCTGAAACTCCAGTACTTTGTCTACCTCATGCAAAGAGTGGACTCACTGGAAAGACTCTGATGCTGGGAGGGATTGGGGTCAGGAGGAGAAGGAGACGACAGAGGATGAGATGGCTGGATGATGTCACTGACTAGATGGATGTGAATCTGAGTGAACTCCCGGAGTTGGTGATGGACAGGGAGGCCTGGCATACTGCGATTCATGGGTTCGCAAAGAGTCGGACACGACTGAGTGACTGAACTGAAGAGGGAGAGAGAGAGACAGAGGAACTGCCTTCAGGATATTGAGATGATCTCTGTGTGACTAGCTGAAGAAGAACCAGTACAAAGTAAAAATGAGACCTGTAGGTGGCTTGGTGGACTTAGGAAAATCCGATGCTGCAACAGCTTTGACTGAGTGGGATTCCCAGTTATCACAGAGAGATCTCTTCATGGTCTCTGAGGTATTCGCTTTCAAACAAATAAACTCCTTGTAAAGCAGTGAGAGAGCAGCATTAGAAGGCATTTTAAATATTTTTAAAATAACAATTTTAATAAAGCCACTTTTATGCCTGATTATGACTTCCCCAGTAGCTCAGTTATTAAACACATAGTGCCTACAATGCAGGAGCCGCAGGAGACGTGGGTTCGACCCTGGGTTTGGAAGATCCCCTGGAGGAGGAATGGAAACCCTCTCCAGTATTCTTGCCTGGAGAATCCCCTGGACAGAGGAACCTGGTAGGCTACAGTCCATGGGGTCACAGAGTCAGACACAACTGAAGCAACTCATGCATGCACGCCTGATTATTTCTTTATGTTTTCTCTCCACATATATAGAGATGTGGATGTGTAACGTTTAACACAGTTGCAGTCATAGAGTAATCAGATGTGTTAACTTAATAGCACATCATAAACGTTTTACATGCTGTTATTAATATACATAATCATTTTTAATGACTACATAACATCCCATCCTATTGATGGACCATTATTTCCTTAATAAAATCTCACAGTTGGATTTTGTGTTTTGTGTGTATGTTTCCCAGGATTAGATATAACCCCTCAATGATGTCTAAACAGCATCATGCATTTTTGAATACTGTGTATTTTGGTTTTCTGTTGAATTAATCCCTCAGGCAAGATTTTTAGAGATGGGATTAGTAAACTCGGGAGTATTGAGATTTTTATGGCTTATGTAGTATGTTGCTTCATATAGCTTTATTTCAACTACTCATAACATGGATAGGGAAACTACCTTAAATCTCTTTTGGAAGGAGGCAGGGAATAAATTAGAGGCAGATGCTTAAATGTTGTCCATCCATCAACTCTGCTTTCCTTTCAGCCACAGTGATTGGTGCATGCTATCACTTGGTATAGTCATTCCTGGGTGCTGGGGAGGCAGAGGTCAGCAAAGATCAACACAACTGTGTATAGTTCTTTGGGATGCTCCTCACCCAGCAGGGGTGGGGGACAAGGGACTGCAGATGGGCAATTAAGGCTCCAGACCAATCTGTTTGGGGGAGATGGGGAGGATTTCATAAGCCTGGGATGACCACCAGAAGACAGTAAAGTTTCACCAAACTAGAAAGGGCGTTCCAGACAAGCATTTGCAAAGATCTGGGGAGCTTTGCTCTAGATTCAGCAGGCATCAGTCAAACTGTACCAGACCAACTTTAACATTAACAAGGTTTTCCAGTGGAAACAGTGCTCTGGGTCCTTAGGCATATACCTAAGCCAAGTTCAAAACATTCTGTTACCAGGTGAATCGACAGATTATCTGAAAAAAGAAAATTTCTTCTTGCCTGGTCTCAGAACTGTCATATTCAGGTTTTTGATTTTGTCTAATAATCACAGAGATTTTTGAAGGAATGCAGCAGTCTTACACCTTCAGCCTATAAATACCATTCCTCCCTGCTGTTCAGTAATCCAGTGAAGGGCAAAGAGACTGCTGGGGACCTGGAACAGCTGGGGACAGATTTTGCTTCAAGAAAAGGGAGTGTTCTCTGAATCTGGTGAGAAAAGTGTCAAGGGTGTTGAATGCTTTTAACCTTCCTGAAACTGGAACCATCCTCAGTTAGAATTCTGTAGAATTAGGTTAGGACTAAGCCCTATGATTATATGCCCATTCAAAATAATACTAGGCAGATGACAGCAACATGGCAGGCAGATGCTAGCCTTAAAAGACCCAACTCTTTGCAAACATTTGGGAGTTCAGCATCATTCAGAGTGCTAATTAGAAAGTTCTGTTTCCGGGCAGGAAGGCTTGTTTCTCCTCTGTGATTTTACTTTTCACCCGTTGCTGACTGATTCACAGAACCACCCCTCCTTCAGAATGTGGGAGTGCTTACTATCAGTTTCTTAATAATGACAGCCATTCAAATGTTACGTCATTTTTTTTCACATCTGTGTAAAATCTATATTATTTATAATTGTTTTTCTTTCAATGGACTTTTGTACAAATATACATTCTTTTAACTGGGAAGTACTCTCATTGTCCTCTATCACTTGCCGTAAATAGGAAGTAACCTAAAAATGAATTCAGTCCAAACAAAGTGATGTCATTCCATTCTAGCTAGAGAGTTTTATCATAGTCTTTCAAAAGGGAGATTAGGAAGCACAACAGGTATGTTAAAAATTAGTACTGAGATGTCCTTGATGTGTTTGGGAATGGAAGAATTGGAAAAGGGATAATAGTATCAGTAATTAGGGTAATGTCATTCAAAAAAACCCACGCACTCAAATTACCCATAAACCATGTTAAGTCAGATTATGGATCACTGATGATAAGGTTTCTAGACTTTGAGAAATGCTCTGTGGTCAGAAAGTTTAAAAATGAGACTGTAAATGTGATTAAGCGAGAGTATGTATAGGTAGAGGGGAGAGTCATCTAACAAGACGTTGCTTTTTTCTCTAAAATTCATTGAGTATTTTTATTACCAAGATTCTTAGTACTTTTCAGAATGGGCTACAACATTTTTTTTGTAATGTTTTAATTCCTTTCCTTAAGTGATTATAGTGACTGAATTGGGAAGCCTCAGTGTGTTCAGAGAATGTGGTTCATTTTAGATGATGGGGTCCTTCTGAGTCTGCCATGCTCCTAGAATTACCCATTAAACACATTCCAAGTTTTACCAATTGATTTGTCTGATTTCCTGACCAAATGGCTCAGGTAATTGGATATTGAATAGACACCGATTTTCTCTCTTTGAACAACTATTCACACTCCCCTATAAAAACAATTCGGTCTTTCTCTTCTATTATTCTTTCAAGGAATTGGTTGTCAATCTTCTCTTCTTTTTTACCAGCCTGTAGATTTTGAAACCAAAAGAGCATACAGCTTGAAGGTAGAGGCAGCCAACGTGCACATTGACCCGAAGTTCATCAGCAATGGGCCTTTCAAGGACACCGTGACAGTCAAGATTGCAGTAGAAGATGCTGATGAGCCCCCTATGTTCTTGGCCCCAAGTTATATCCACGAAGTCCAAGAAAATGCAGCCCCTGGCACTGTGGTGGGGAGAGTGCATGCCAAAGACCCTGATGCTGCCAACAGCCCGATCAGGTACAGATAAACTTATTTTTAAAGTCTGGATGGGGAATTCTAGAGGCAAGAGGTTTTAGGAAAGCCCTACAGGAGCCACATCCTTCAGTCTCAAGAAGGGTCCAAGATATCATTCAATGTAAACAAGATGAAGACTTAGGAGACATGAAAATTCTACTCCAGTTATTTGGATAGACTCATTCAGGCTCCATAATTTCTGGAGCAGATTTCCTGGTTATACTAGGTGATATAATCCTTATCTTCACCTGTCTGTCTCAGAGAATTGTGGTGAAGTATAAATAATGGTTGTAAAATAATAACCATAATTCTAATTTATTGAATACCTTTCTATGCTCCCATTACTTTGCTAAGGGGAATCAGATACATAAACTAATTTATCCTCTCAACATTCTTTTATAGGAATTATTATCCCTTAACCTGAGATAAAAACAGGGTTCTGAGGACAAAATGACTTAACCAAAGAACCCAGACAGTGGTCAAGGGGCTCAGAAAGCAAGCCCTGTCTATCTACCTGCTGAACACTTTGAAGAGAAGATAAAGTGACCTGCAAATTTAGAGTGCTTTTCTTATGATGAATACATTTTTGTGACTTAGACAAGAAAGCTAGAAAACAGAACCCTGCCTCCCCTATCTCCCCAGCCTGAGCTAATAAGCAATGAGACTGATGATGAAGATGAGACAGTGATGAGAAAGAAGCTGACCAGAAGGAAGCTTGAGTTACACAGTCAAGGCATGTCTACATAGGGCAGGAATGGAAAGTTGTCTGAAACCTGCCCTGGATTCTAGCAGGTGTTTATACTTCCGTGGCCATTCCCCTAATTCTGTTCTTGCTTAGATTCCTTCCTCTGCCTCCTCATGGTCTCCCTACCCCCAGACTACCACCTTGCTTTCAATCATCCTGTAGCAAGATCCAAACATCATATCGTGCTTCAGTTAAACAACAACAACAACAAAAAGTCAGTGATCAAATTGTTTCTCATTGTCTCATGGGCCAAAATAATCTCAAGTCTCTCACTCGGCTGAAGCTCTTCTTCACGCCCCTCCCACCCCCACCCCTCAGTTACTGCTGGTCTCTCTGCTTTCTTCCTCTCCCTTCTCACCAGACTCTCAGTTGCAGCTAGACTAGGCTATTTCCTGTCCTTTTTTAGTTCCTGACCTTTGTATGTTCTTCCTCCTGGTTGGAGCTTTCTCCCTCGTCCTTTCCAGCTTGCAACATGGTACTCATTTTTCCCACCTCCACTTAGGTGTCATGTCTTCTAGGAGTTCTTTCAGGCACCCTAAGATAGATTGGATGCAGCTTCTACCTCACAGCTCCTACCATGTTGCATCACAGTGACGGCTTACACTGTGTTGCCACTGCCATACTCCAAGAGGGCCAGGGATATGTCTGTCTAGGTCATGGGTTGGTAAGTTACAACCCACAGAACAAGCCACCATCTGCATTTTGAGGAACCTCTATACGCTTTCCATAACAGCTGTATCTTGAACAGATATCTGAACTCCCATTTTCATGCAGTGTTATTCACGATAGACAAGCTATGGAAGTAATCTAAATTTCCATCGACAGATGAATGGACAAAGAAGTCATGATATCTATATAATAGAATATTATTTAGCCTGAAGAAAGAAAATTCTGCCAATGGTGGTAACATATGTATATTTGAGGGATACTATGCCAAATGATGAATACTATGCTAAATGACAAAGGGCTATATAGTCAAAGCTATGGTTTTTCCAGTAGTCCTGTATGGATGTGAGAGCAGGACCATAAAGAAGGCTGAACGCTGAAGAACTGATGCTTTCAAATTGTGGAGAAGTCTTGAGAGTCCCTCGGACAGCAAGGAGATCAAACCAGTCAATCCTAAAGAAAATCAACCCTGAATATTCATTGGAAGGACTGATGCTGAAGCTGAAGCTCCAATACTTTGGCCATCTGATGCAAATAAATGACTCACTGGGAAAGACCCTGATGCTGGGAAAGATGGAAGGCAAAAGGAGGAGGCAGCAGAGGATGAGATGGTTAGATAGCATCACTAACTCAATGGACATGAGTTTGAGCAAACTCCAGGAGATAGTGAAGGATAGGGAAGCCTGGATTGCTGCAGTCCATGGGGTAGCAAAGAGTTGAACACAATTTAGCAACTAAACAACAACAACTGCTAAATGAAATAAGCTAGACTCAGAAAGACATAATATATAGCATGTTACTCCTATGTGGAATCTAAAAAAGTCTAATTGATAGAAACAGAGAGTAGAACAGTGGTTGCCAGGATCTAGAGAATAGGGGAAATGGGGGGGATATTGACCAGCATGTTAACTATAACTAATAACAATGTAGTGTGGACTTGACATTTACAAAGAGAGTAGATCTTAAGTGTTCCTGCCCCCCCCCCACCGCCACACACACACACAGGAATGGTAACTATGTGAGGAGGCAATGAATATGTTAATTAGTTTGATCATGGTAATCATTACACAAGGTAACTTATTTTGAAACATCATGTTGTTAGACATTAAATACAGATGATTTTTTTATTATTAATCATACCTCAATAAAGCCGGGAAGAAAAGCAAGTATATCCGAATATGAAAAAAAAATATCACAGACAGTGGATTTTTCCATTTATACCAAAAAAAAAAAAAAATGCTGACAGAGCAGAAGGAAGTGCCACCTGTAAATGTTGTTCAGTTGCCTTTAAGTCTTTGATCATTGCCGCTCTGGGGAGAAAGGAAGACAGTTTTCTTGGCTCCAGACAACCCTGCACTAAATTATATAAGTTAATCCTCAAACAACCTTGAGACAGTGATCACTTTAGGATCCAATAAATGGAAATACTAGAGCTCAAAGTGCTGACGTGAATTACTCAAAGTTACATGACCAGTCTCTATTGGAGACTGGATTTTAATCTGGATCTGCCTTGGATGGTTTACTCTGGCTGAGCAGGCACTAAAGGAAAGATTTCCCAGGAAAGTTTGAGTACTGTGCTCTGTATGCAAGAAGATACATTACATAATGACTGAGGAGCTTGATAGCACCTTTAAACTACTCAAAAATTTTCATGGTGTTAATTTTAAACAAATTCGCTTTGCCCTAGAATATTGAGGTACATTAGCAGCATTTTAAAAGTGGTGACGTAAAAACACGTGGAACAACAGCTCATTTCCTTGGCACCTTGTTATTTCCAGGGATCCACATCTGTGATTGGTTATTTGGGTCATATTTTCAATGGAAGCAGTTCTGTGTGTGAAGGCATTTTTCACATCTATAATTATCCAAAGATACTCATTATTGCCCTTGAACCAACTTCCCTCACCCACTCAAGTCCTAGTTAGAACTACCAAACAATTCATAGAAAAACATTTAAAGTTTTTTATTCGGTAAGCTTTCTAGCCAGACTGCCTACTTTCTTGAGTGCTTATCTTCACCTTTAAGGGAATTTGTGTCCTTGGACATACAGGTAGGGCGTTATAGTGTCACCCAAACTCTTAGCTGCTTAGAAATTTTGCAAATCTTTCGTCTCAGACTCTGTAACATTAGAGACCCTTTCTTTACCGTTGCCTTCCTGAAATATTCTTTCCTCTTAGCTTCATTGCCAGTAACCTCTTCATACCTCAGACATACATGGTGTCTTTGCTAGCTTTCCATCCCAGCCCAGGCACTGGGGCCTCCCTGAGACTCAACTTTTGACCTCAGATTTTCTTTTTCCCTGTGTCCACTTATTTGTAGTTTCATTCCATTCTGCTGTTTAAATTGAGTTAATGCTCCAGATTTTCTGCCTCTAGACTGATCTTTCTCCCTGACTCTAATTCTGTACTTTTTCTGCTATCTGCTGTGCATTTTTACCCACTTCCTTTTTCCTTCACTTCTTCATTCACTAGAAAGATATTTTTGAGCCTATGTTTCTTGTGACATACTTTAAAAAGAAGAAGAAGATCAGCTCTACTCCTGACTTTGTGAAACCTATGGTAGACTTGAATCTTTCCTCTCCTGGCATGGCAGCATAGCCCTAGTAGAATTTCAGTCTCCTTCCCGCTAAGTTGACTTGGTTTTTGTATTTCCCAATGCCTCCCTCTCTGTGACACCCATGCTAAAAATTCTCTAGGACTCTCCCAGCTTCCCACAGATCCCCAAATATCAACTGAATCCTACTGGTTCTGTCTTTATCACATGGTCTTTCATTCCCTCTGTCACTCCTACACATAACTCTCTTATCACCTCATATTCCTTAAAAACTACATCAACTCCTTAAGTTTCCACTGCTCCTTCCCCCGCTCTCACTAGCTCAGACCACCTTGCCCACCCTATCGTATTCAGCATCCTGATGGTCTGATTCAGTCTGTTTTTCCTCCGATCGAAAGTCCTTCATGATTGTTTCACTGGATGAAAGTCATACTCTGTAGGCTGACATTTGAGAGCTTCCGTGATCTATCCAGTGTGTTTTAGTGGCGACAGCAGCAAAAATCATGGCAGCTGTATTTGTTGTTCTGTTTACTATGTGTGAGGCACTAGGTTATACATCTTCAACACTGTTATTTCATGTCATTCTCAGAGAGGACCTTAAAGTTGGGTACTATTAATATTCTAGTTTAAATGATAAGTAAGCTGAGATTTAAAGAATGTAAGTGGCCTCTCCAGTATCTCTTGATGTATATACAGTGGGACATGAACTTGTACCTAGGACTCTACAAAACCAAAATCCATGTGCTCCACTTGTATAGAATAACACTTTGTTAATTATCTTTCTTCCCATGAGCCTGTCTTATCATGTCAAGTAGATAGTAAACTCCCTGGTGTCAGGGAAAATTATTATATTATTTTTTTCTCTTTTTTTTCCACATAGAGCTCTGCTTAGGGTTCAGTCAGCTCAATCACTGAGCCTCTACTGACATTTATGAGGTGTGTGATAGTTTATCTTGCGTTTTATCACCGGTGAAGGGGACTCATCATTCCGTTTCCATAGGGAGCTGTGAAGTCAATGGTATCATGGATGAGCTCATGTTTTATATTTTATGAAGTGCTGCTCCATACTTATTTCCTCCTTCTTGGAAATAACATGATCTAGAACTGGAAGATCCAGGTTCTAATATTGGCTCCCCAGAAACCAGGAGATGGATCATTTGCAAATCCCATCATTTATAAATTGAAGAGATTAAACTCTGTGACACCCAGGGTCTTTGCTATCTCTTTTTTTTGTAATATTATTTGGTTGTATGGCTCTCAGTGAATGCCTTTAGACATATGTACAGCTGGCCATCTTTAGCCATGGACTCTTTATTGATGGGTTCCATATTGATGGATTCAACCAACTGCAGATCCAAACTACTTTGGGGGAAAAAGTTCAGAAGGTTCCAAAAAGCATAACTTGAATTTATGGAACACCAGCAACTATTTACATAGCATTTACATTATATTAAATATTTCAGTAATCTAGAGATAATTTAAAGTGTACAGGAGGATATGTGTTGGTTATATGCAAATATTACACCATTTTATATAAGAGACTTGAGCATTCATGGGTTTTGGTATCCTCAGGGATCCTGGATCCAGACCTCATTGAAGTCAATGGACAATTGTCAACACTTATTAGAGCCACGTCTCTAGTACATTATCCTGGGCAAGTTATTTTACCTTATTACACCTCAGTAAAGACCATTCCTCTTGACCCATATTCTACCTTACCTTGCCCTGTAATATTCTAGAAATTACTGTCTTTTTTTAAATAAAAAAAAAAGCAAATTTTCTAGTGGACAGGAGTAGCTGAAACCTTCCAACTCTGGTGTTAGGCTTAGGAGGGGGTCATTAAAGTATGGGGAGGATGCTCTACAAATGAATGGCCAAGGCTGCTTTACATACTTCACAATGGAATTCAGAACCAAGCTACCTGAGAACCGCTAACACCAAATACATTGAATAAATTTACTCAAACTGTAGTTATCATATTCCTTTAAGTATGGGGAAAACTGATTTTTTTCTAGACTGTGAATGATCTTTGATGATAACTTTAGGTAAACTTAAGAGTATTTAATATTTCGTATGCAAAAATCTGGCAAAAGTTCCATACACTTGTGACTGTTTGAGTAGTTTGGAAGCAAGGTAAACCCACTTCCCAAATGCAGGTTCATAAATATTCAGATGGTGGATTATTGTAGTAAATATGAAGAAATATGCAGCCTGTTATTCCATTTCTCAATCAAATATGCAGCATGTTATTCTGTTTCTCAATCAAATATGCTAAACAGCTCTTTCATTCATTGTCCTGAATAAAGAATTCCAATGCGGCAAAATGATTTCTATAAAAGATTCATGTACGGAGTTTGAAAAGTAAATTTGATTAAAAAGAAAATCTAGCTCAAGCAAGTCATTGAAAAAGTTGCTTTAAATATAGCATGGAGAAAATATTCCAATATTAAGCTGCTTAGAATGTCTCAGTCTAATTGCCTCATTTGCATTCTGCTTAGGTATTCAATCGATCGTCATACTGACCTGGACAGGTTTTTCACTATTAATCCAGAGGATGGTTTTATTAAAACTACGAAACCTTTGGATAGAGAAGAAACTGCCTGGCTCAACTATCAGTTTTTGCAGCAGAAATCCGTAAGTATTATCCTAAGGGTTTTGATTCTACTTTGCCAAATATTATTCCTTCAGACTCTCTACATTCTGGGAAATAACAGATAGCTGAGATAGAACAAGATTTTTTTTTTTTTTAGTCTTAAACATATTTTTCAATGTTTAAAATTTATTTTTGGTCATCTATCTAGAAAGACATATAAGCAAATAGAGTTGTTTTCATTTTCTTTGGCAGAACTGGGTACAGGCTTGGCACATGAGCTGATAGCCTGTAGCAGCTTGAGACTCTTCACCACCGCTGAAAGATTCCCCACTTTATCCTCAGTTTTGTTTAAACCCAGAGCAGCAGAATCCTTAGAGCCAAGATTTACGGGTTTTTGTTTACCTATGAAGGCTTTCCTGATGGCTTAGATTGTAAAGAATCTGTCTGTAGTGCAGGAGACCCAGGATCGATCACTGAGTCAGAAAGATCCCCTGGAAAAGGGAATGGCAACCCACTCCAGTATTCTTTCCTGAGAATTCCATGAACAAGGAGCCCGGCGGCTACAGTCCATGGGGTCGCAAAGAGTCGAGGACCAGAGATTCTCAAACTTGATCACGCAGTGGATTATCACAAAGGGCTTGTAACAAACATTTCTCGACCCCTCCCTCAGAGCCTCTAACTCAGGTCTTGGGTTGGGTTTGAGAATTTTCATTTCTAACAAGTTCCCGAATCATTTGATGCTGTCCTGGAGCCCTCCTTTGAGAGCTGCTATTGTGGACTGCACTCTGGGGAGCCAAGGGAAAAGTGGTTTATTTCTTACTGGTCTAATGCTAGCCTTTATTCTAGGACATGACCCCCACACTGACTTGGCATGCTTCAGGTTTTAGGTGACTTTTGTGCCAACAGTGCATTTGCCTGCAGGGCCTGAGTGAAGCTGGAGCTCACTCTTTCCCGGGAGTAACCTTGAACCAACATGGATTCTTCTCTTGCACATGTTTACCATCTGAATTCTCTCCTTTCAGACAACCGGCATCAGGAACCAAAGTCCCGGTGGCCATTAGGGTCCTTGATGTTAATGACAATGCTCCCAAGTTTGCTGCCCCTTATGAAGGCTTCATCTGTGAGAGTGACCAGACCAAGCCACATTCCAACCAGGTAATGCTGCCCTGCCCTGGCTAGGAGCAATCGTTTAGAACCAGAGTTTGCTTTCAAGAGCATCCCTTGGAGAAACTTCCCAACTGCCCAAGAAGGCTTCAGAACCCTGGTTTAGCTCAGGAACTAAGTTCTCTAATTAAAATCAGGCTTCTTAGCCAGCCAGAAATTTTTGAATAAATGATGTGTCAATGTTAGCATGATTTATTTATGGGCCACCTTTCTCTTTCAGCCAATTGTTACAATTAGTGCAGATGACAAGGATGACACAGCCAATGGACCAAGATTTATCTTCAGTCTACCCCCTGAAATCATTCACAATCCAAATTTCACAGTCAGAGACAACAGAGGTTCGTACCAAGGTTCCTGTGCGTTCAGAGAAGTAGAAATGGAAAACAAATGGCTTTTATATTGCAGAGCACAAGTATTTCCCCCTAATCTTAATAATGCCTTTCTGTTGAAGAACAAACAAGAAATAATAATGCCACCTTTATTTTCAGACATGGGCTTATTTGGTACATAGGAATGAGTGAGTCTATTTTTATTTTACTTTTTTGTTGTTGGCTTTGATATTCATGAGGTGCTGGGGAAACCATGCGGGGACGCTTACAGGGTCAAGCTTACAGGGTCAATATGCAAACAACTTCATTTATTTTTTTAAGAGGTTGATAAACTCTTTGAGGACAGTATGGCTTTATGAATATTGATATCAAGAAAAGCATTGAAAGAGATTCGTTCACCTTTGTAAGGCAATGTAATCTTTCAGCTGTCTTTCCCTTTCCAGCAGAGTTTTATTATAGTACGGTTGGGTACAGAGCTTGATACCTAAAGGTGGCTGTAGAATTATTGCCTGAAGGGCATTAGTCTCTTTGCTGTAAACATGGTAAAATTGGATGTGATTTCTACTTCTATTTCATTAGTCAAGGAGATTCTAGACTTGCAAATTGTTTGCAGTAGTTGTTTTTCGTTGTTGCTGTGTAGGCCCAAACAGTTCAGTCCCTAGACAAAGCTGGCAGCAGAGCCGAGATCAGAAAATAAGTTTCTTGAGTCCTCTTCAGACTATTTTCGTCTGCACCTGCTCCTATAAGCATGTGACAATGCAAGTCTGTAAAAACAGGAAGACAAACGCCATGATTCAATATAGGAATAAAAGAAGAAGGACGTGTGGTCCTTCTTCCCACATTTCCATTAGATACATGCTAGCTATGTGGGAGGTTATATGTTGATTTCTTGGTGACTGAGATCAGGCTTATAGCTTCTTAAGTTAAACTAATTATTATTACTTTCCCCATCACCGTTATCAGTGTTACCAATATTATAAATACCGGTTAGTATGTTCTAGGGACTTCCCCAGTGACTCAGTGATGAAGAATCTGTCTGTAATGCAGGAAATGTAGGCTCATTCCCTGGGTCAAGAAGATCCTCTGGGTGGGGACGTGGCAGCCCGCTGCAGTGTTCTTGCCTGGGGAATCCCATGGACAAAGGGGCCTGGCGGGCTATAGTCCACGGGGCCGCAAAGAGTCGAACATGACCTAGTGACTGAACAACCACCACAACAATCTATGTTCTGAACACCATGCCAGGATCCTTCCTGTACTCTATTAAATTTTCTCAACGGTAAGAATTACTATCATTCCCGTTTTGAAGATGAGGAAAATGAGGGAGAGGCCGTTAAGTAAGCCAGCCACGTGGGAGCGAGACCTAGATTTTAAACCTGGACTTTCAGAAGGCTAGAGGTGACAGCCTGAACCACTGTGCCCTCCTGGGTAAATTATTAAAGCAGAGAAGGGTTTCCTATGCTCCTTGGATTTGAGGGGAGATGGTCTAACATACTTTATTATTACTTCTTGGGCTGATCTGAGCATTTCATTATGATCCTTATATCTGTGCATTCATATAATCCCCAGTTTGCATCTGAGGTCTCACTCCTGATGTATTCCTGGCAACATCCCTGTTTATCACTGGACACCTCCTGAAAAAGCTGGTGCTTCTAGGCTTTTCTTATTGTGCCAACTTCACCTCCGTCACCTGCCTTGTCTTCATTTTATGTGTTCTGTGATATTTAGTTGCTGTTAACCCCTGAAAGCATTATACTAAGACCTACTGTTCTCCAGGGAGTTATAATAGTTCACTTTGTCCCAATACTTCGGGGATGCCATCTATATTTCCAGGGAGATTATATTACCATGGAGAAGCCACCCTTCTGCATGGTCTGTTTCCCTGCCCTTTCCTATAAGAAACTAATTCTATGTGGAGCCACCACTTTTGCACGAAATTGCTACTTTTTAAGAAAAATGCCTTTATTAACTATTGCAAACAGTTAATGAAAACTCCCATGTTTAGAGCTATTACAAAACCTTAAAGCAAATACAGTCCTATAATTATCATTTAATAGAGTTTCTTTCTACCAGCTCCTAAAAGTAATTACATATTGAAGTAATCCAAAAAGAGTAATCACATTCCACATCCTATTAATAGCCTACTGAGTTACCAAATTTCCTGGCTGAGACTGTTTTCCATAGAAAACATGAGATAATGGTTTATAGCATGCTGAGTAAAAGCATCAGCTTTCTCTCTCCTTGAGTGTTTACTTCCATTATGCCATGTAAATAATCAGGATTGTGTTTGCCTAAACTCTGTGGAAGCATTCGGCCTCTTTAAA
Organism: Aepyceros melampus; assembly: GCA_006408695.1. Taxonomy (NCBI): domain Eukaryota; kingdom Metazoa; phylum Chordata; class Mammalia; order Artiodactyla; family Bovidae; genus Aepyceros; species Aepyceros melampus. Next base: position 35,237 of record SJXQ01005529.1, on the reverse strand, counting down.
AATATAAGAGGGGAAACCATCTTAATACACACAAGCCTTTTATTTCATATTTTATCTTGCTCCGTTCTACAGCACGGGAGCTTCAAAGACAGCTCAGCAGGCAGCCGGGAAGTAGAGCACTGGTAACTCTTCGACATCTGAGTCCATCTTTGGCTATTAATATCAAGAGTGGTGCTGTTTGGGGAGATGAAGAGCTGATCCACCCAGGCTTCGAGATGCATTTAGTTTGAAAATACTAGACTTATGGCACCTTTTAAAATCATGAGGAACATGTAGTGAATATGAAAAGCAAAAGAAAAAAAATACTGAGAATAGCACCTCTCGTGTATGTAGCTCTTCATTGGTTTATAAAGCTTTCTAGTCGCCATTGTTGAACTTAATTCCTAAACAGACCCAGAAAGGAGGCATTTTGGATATTCTTGTCCCCATTTCCTAGATGAGGAAGGAATATGAAAAGTCAGAAGATTCAGAGACTTGCCTAAGGTCACCTTGCCAATAAATAGACCTAGAATGCTTGTGTGTTTACTGAGTTCTCTCAGGTGTAGTAACACTGTATATTACTAATATAGAGCTTGTGTCTCTTCTAATTTCTGATTTTGGAATTATTGTTTAAAAAATCTTTGTTTACCCCATAATCAACTAACAGTATTTTGAAGAGAAAAAGATCTAAAATTCAATTCATCAATCTAGGATTCCAGGGAAAATATGAAGAGAAAAGGACAAACTGTCATTTTAATCAGCCATGGAAATTATAGTAAAATATATTTGTGGAGGACAAATTTTATAATTTTATTCTACTGCATAATTAATACATATTCCCTGTAGGAAAATTAGAAAATACAAACAAGCAGAAATAAACTTAGAAATAATAAAATAACTTGGTAATATACAACCTAAAAATAATCACTGCTAATTTTTATAGCCTTCTAGCTGTTTTCTTGGCATATATTTTGATCTTTAAAAAAAGAAACCATAAAATAATGTTCTCTTTTTCCCCTACATAATAATACATTATGCGCATTTTTTAGCATGATTATACTTACATCAACATTTTTTTCCTAAATAACCTCCTGACCTCATTATAAGGGTATATGATATCAGTTGACTATTGTTGGGTAAGCACATTCTTTTCACACACTTTTATTGTTCAGTTGCTCAGTCCTGTCCGACTCTTTGTGACCCCATGGACTGCAGCATGCCAGGCCTCCCTGTCTTTCACCATCTCCTGGAGTTAGCTCAAACTCATGTCCATTGACATGCCATCCAACCATCTCATCCTCTGTCAAAGTGATGTCTTGGCTTTGTAATATGCTTCTAAGGTTTGTCATTTGTCATAGCTTTCCTTCCAAGGAGCAATCGTCTTTTAATTTCATGACTGCAGTCATCCTCCACAGTGATTTTGGAGCCCAAGAAAAGAAAATCTGTCACTGTTTCCACTTTTTCCACTTCTGTTTGCCGTGAAGTGTTGGGATCAGATGCTGTGCCAGCTTTTTCACTCTTTTCTTTCACCCTCATCAAGAGGCTCTTTAGTTCCTCTTCACTTTCTGGCATTAGAGTGGTTATCATCTGAGGTTGTTGATATTTCTCCCAGCAGTCTTGATTCCAGCTTGTGCTTGACCCAGCCTGGCATTTCACATGATGTACTCTTCATATAAATTAAGTGAGCAGGGTGACAATATACAGCCTCGTCTCACTCCTTTCCCAATTTTGAACCAATCTGTTGTTCCATGTCCAGTTCTAACCATTGCTTCTTGACCTGCATACAAGTTTCAGAGGAGGCAGGTTAGGTGGTCTGATATTCTCATCTCTTTAATAATTTTCCACAGTTTGTTGTGATCCACACCGTCAAAGACTTTCACATAGTCAACAAAACAGAAGTAGATGTTTTTCTGGAATGCCTTGCTTTCTCTATGATCCAGGGGATATTGGCAATTGGATCTCTGGCTCCTTTGCCTTTTCTAAACCCAGCTTGTACATCTGGAAGTTCTTGGTTCACGCACTGCTGAAGCTCTGCATGGAGCATTTTGAGCATCACCTTGAATAGCATGTTTTACCATACTGCTGCATAACCTCCCCACTGTTTCAATGTCCTCTCAGTCCTGTTTATGCTGTATTTTTTTAAAGTAAAGATTTTTTTTCATTTTAATTTTTTCTTTAAGACCAAAAACATTTTGTATTAGGGTATAGCCAATTGATAATATTGTGACAGCTTCAGGTTAACGATGAAGAGATTCAGCCATACATATACATGTATCCATTCTCCCCAAAACCCTAGGCTGGCACATAACATTGAGCAGAGTTCCATGTGCTAAGACAATAGGTTTTTGTCAGCTATTGTTTTAAATATAGCAGTGTGCACATGACCTTTCAGTGTTTCTGTGTAATATTCTTCTTAGCAAGATTTTCCTCATGAAAAATTGACATCAATATTCACTTTGCTTCTTTCTTATATATCACATTTCCCATTCCAACCTTTTAACCATATGAGATAAATACACAGGCTCCCTTTGTTGGCCATTTTAAATATTATTTAAGAAATGGTCATTTCTAGTTTCTTCGTAACACCATCCTTATTTTCACCTGCATTACATGCTACTAGATTTTATGGACTATCAACATTTCCTATTCTAGTTACTCTCATGAGAGCATCATATTCTTCATCAATGGTTTCACACATATTATGTTAAAATCTGGCAGGTATTTTTTCCACATTGTTTTCCTTTTATTGCTCTTTCTTAGATTTTGGTTTCTTTGTTTCTCCAGATATAATTTAGAACTTTTTCAGGTGCTTGATAAGTATCTTCGTGAATTTTATTGTGTTTACCTTAAATTTACAGATTAATTTAAAAACTAAGAATTTTAAAATATTCTTCCTATCCAGAAGCATGATCTGAGTTCCCATTGAATCTGTTCTCTTTTTAATTACCATAAGGGGTATTTTATAGTTTTCTTCATTTTTGTTTTTCATATTTCTTATTAAGATAATGACTAGCTACTTTATATTTTGGATGCTGTCCTAGATTTTCTTTAATGATGTGTATTTTCTAAGTGACAATTTTTATTATAAACTATAGCTATTTTACTTAGTTCATTTATTATTGGACACTGAGAAGTTATTAATATAACTTCTCAGCTATTTTCCTAGGTTTTCTAGGGAAACAACTACATAAAAATTAAATAATGACAATTTGCCTCATCTTTTTTAAAAAAAAATTGGATTTTTTTGACAAACTGCATAGATTTGTGCTTTATGTGTTAAATAATAGCAATAATAATGGCTTTACTTGTTAATTTAATGGGGATATTATTTCTAGAGTTTTGTCATTAGACATAATATTGATTGTTAGATTAAAATTAGATTTATGTTGTGTGTGTGTGTTTTAAGAAGTTTCCTTTTCATTTTAATTTCATTTTAAAAAACAGATGTTCAGTTTTTAACACAATATTTGGATACTAATAATAAGATAGTATGATTTTGACCACTGACCTAATTGATAAATTAAATTGAAATATCCTGATTTTGAACTTCATATTTCTAATTTCCAAACCTCTATTCCACATAGTGATAAAATGTAGTGGAAAGGTGAGGTGAGGTGAAGTCGCTGTCGTGTCCGACTCTTTGCGACCCCATGGACTGTAGCCTATCAGGCTCCTCTGTCCATGGGATTTTCCGGGCAAGAGTGCTGGAGTGGGGTGCCATCTCCTTTTCCAGGGGATCTTCCCAACCCAGGAATCGAACCCGGGTCTCCCACATTGCAGGCAGATGCTTTACCATCTGAGCCACCAGGGAAGCCCACGTAGTGGAAAGAGCAAGGGTTAAAGATTACACGTTGGCTGTAGCAGCGAGTGAGATACAATCCCATACATCAGGAAATTCCTAAAAGCACATGCAGCAAAGTCAGCTGTTTTGTGAAAGCACAGGTGATATTGATAGCGCCTGTTGCATGACCTACCTGCAGAGGAGCTGAAACTATCACGGCAGCCTCCAAACAGGCTGTCTGACTCTAGTCTTGCCCCCACTTAACTTGCCCCCACTGATAATTCTTTCTTTTTAAAATTCTCCTATGACTCTCCATTTCCTATGGCTTTAACTAAAACTTCGTAGCCTAGTGAGCAAGAAATGATAGGACCTACTTCCCATAAACTTTGGGTCTATCATCTCCTTTCTCTTGTTACCGAAAACCATGCTCCAGAAACTTCAGACCATCTTTATTTTCCCAAATATGCTGTGTCTTCACATGCCCATGCTTTTGTTCCGTGGAAAATGCACCCCCATCCCTGCCTATTACACCTCCTCTTTCAAGTCGCGTTGTAAATGAAGTCTCTTAGGTGAAGCTTTGCTGGGCAGCCCAGCCCATCCCTGGCTGCTACCTCCTCTGGCTCCAGGAACACTGCACTAACCTCTAGTGTTTTTTTAATCACTCTGCGTTCTAAGCATATGTTTCTCTGTCTCCCATTAGAATACAAGCTCTGGTATCCCAAAACTTTAAAAAAAGTGGGTTGACCAAATGCATGAATTAAAGTGGAAAAAGTAGATAGAAAGACATGTAATGTGCTTCAGTCATTTGGGGGGTTAGTTATTACTGTGGAAAAATGATTATGTTATGAGACAAGCTTCAGGCTAAAAAAGACAACCCTTCTTTCTATGTTGGAAAGTTCTGAAGGAGTTAGTACCAGATCACCCACCCCTTCTATCCATTTATCCTTTCATCATATATTATTGCCCAAAGTTATATTGGACATCTAAGGTCTGGATCCAGGAAGAGATGGCTTTCAAATGTATTAAATTTTTAAGTATATTATCTAATATGCACCAAGTTGCAGATCAAATGAGTTCTGATACATGATACATTCAGAGTTTGAACTGCTAAAAAAATCAAATTAAATCAAAATTTAAAAAAATAGAACAACTAGGAATAAAACTACCATATGACCCAGCAATCTCATTCCTAGGCATATACCTCGAGGAAACAAAAATTGAAAGAGACACATGTATCCCATTGTTCATTACAGCACTATTTACAATAGCTAGAACATGGAAGCAAACTAGATGTCCATCAACAGATGAATGGATAAAGGATTTGTAGTATAAATACACAATGGGATATTAATCAGCCATAAAAAGGAATGCATTTGAGTCAGTTCTAATGAGGTGAATGAACCTAGGACCTATTATACAGAGTGAAGTGAGTCAGAAAGAGAAAGATAAATACCATATTCTAACACACACACACACACACACACACACATATATGGAATCTAGAAAAATGGTACTGAAGAATTTATTTACAGGGCAACAGTGGAGAAACAGACATAGAGAATAGACTTATGGACATGGGAAGAGGGGAGGAGAGGGTGAGATGTATGGAAAGAGTAACATGGAAACTTACACTACCATATGAAAATAGATAGCCAAGGGGAATTTGCTGCATGGCTCAGGAAACTCAAACAGGGGCTCTGCATCAACCTAGAAGAGTGGGATGGGGAGGGAGATGGGAGGGAGCTTCAAAACGAAGGGTATATATGTATACCTATGGGTGATTCATGTTGAGGTTTGACCAAAAAAAAAAAAAAAAAAACCCAGAAAAATCCTGTAAAGCAATTATCCTTCAATAAAAAATAAATTAATTAAAAATATTTTTAAACGTTTGTATGGAAAGCAAGTTTGGCTTGGTAAGGAAAAATAGCCAAGATAGATTCATCCTGATTAGACCAATTGGCAAATATCTTTCTTTCTTTCTTTTTTTGGTCTAAACTAATGACAATTCTTTTTCTGATGAGCAGCACCAAAAAGCATCCAAATATGCTTCTAGCTTTTCACTTTTATAATTTAAAGATAATCAAACAGATTTCTGTGGGACTTTTCCCCCCCTTAATTGCTTCAATATGGAAGATTCTCTGTTGGCAGATCAAAATGGCAGATGGCTTTTAATGCCCTGCCATTTTCACTGTATAAATAATTATGTTCCTTTTCTGCCTGAAATCCACTGCCATGGTGTGTCCAACACAGAACACAATTTATCTGGAAACCCATCCCCTCCTCAACCTAACAAAAGGAGAAATAGGTCTTTTTGGTGAATTAGATAGATTATTCTTTCAAGGTTCACTCTGGTCACTGACTTAAGCCTTGGGATTTCTAAACTCACTAAAAGACCCTAAATGTTTATCTCCCACTGAATTCCTTGGTAGTTTTCCTTTTCTAAAACCAGGAAATACATTCCTTTCTCCCTCCCTATCACCAAGAGAAAATTATCCTGTAACTAAAGTGGAAGGAGAGTTGATTCTAAGGAGTGTGATAAACTACAACCTGAAAAGTCTGTTGATACCAACAAAGAGTGCACACTTAGATGCCTCCTATATACATCAATTCAGTTCAGTTCAGTCGTATCCAACTCTTTGTGACCCCATGGACTGCAGCATGCCAGCTTCCCCGTCCATCACCAACTCCTTGCTCAAACTCGTGTCCATCAGGTCAGTGATGCCAACCAACCATCTCATCCTTTGTCATCCCCTTCTCCTCCTGTCTTCAATCTTTCCAGGCATCAAGGTCTTTTCAAATGAGTCAGCTCTTTGCATCAGGTGGCCAAAACATTGGAGCTTCAGCTTCAGCATCAGTCCTTCCAATGAATATTCAGGACTGACTTCCTTTAGGATTGACTGGTTTGATCTCCTTGCTGTCCAAGGGACTCTCAAGAGTTTTCTCCAACCTCACAGTTCAAAAGCATCAAATCTATGTGCATATACACATGCCCGTAGGCAATTGTTCACATGTTATTTGTTGTGTTTTGAATCTGAATCTCAGTATCAGAGATATAATTAAAAGACCATAATCCCCCTTCCTCTGTAGGATTGTAGGCCTTCACTTACAGGGGAGACCTTATAGCCATCTGAGTCCTGGATCAAACAATTTACTGCGTTAATATTTTAAGGCTAGTCTCATAGAGTTTACTTCACTGTAGCATTTCCATCATTCCAAAATTAAGAAAATAATAGATTTTTTTTTACATCTGGAAAGTGGTTTATTTTTGAAGGTGTGTTGTGTTTCTGGAAATGCTATGGGAAGAGAAGTGTTGAATAAGTGCCCTAAATCCTTCGTAGGTCTCTCTGACATAAAATTCTTAGGGGGGTTCTAAGAGCAGCTCTTTTATCTGGGACTTGAGTCTGTGAGGTTTTAGCTATAGGTGTGATGGGGGTCCATATGATTAACTAACTATGTTGGGGAAATCTGGTATTTAAAGAAAAGGAATAAATGTGAAACCTAGAGGAGTTTGAATCCTAGTTTTGTTTGTATTTTCCATTTTACTGTGGCCAGTTGCTTCCCTCTTTGTATCTGAATTTCTTTTCGTATAAAATAAAGGTAATTATACTTTCTGCACATAGTTTAAAATTTCTCTAGCGTTAAGTAGGTGGAAGTAACAAAGAATAAGGTTTGCACATACTAGCAGTCAATAAATGTTACTTATCTGACTCACCCAAAATAATAAGAAAAAATAATGAGATAAAGAGATGATATTTTCCAGGAACAAAATATATAATATAGATAGAGGCAGCGATGATCAAGTTGGGTTCAAAAGTACAAAGTGGGAGAAGATAGGCAGTCTGGAAATTGATGGCGAGCTATTAAGTCAGTAAAATCTGACTGTGTGGAAAAGCCAGATGGATGCTGAATGTAAAGAAAGAAACCTCCTTCAACTGTTTGTTTTTCTAGCTCACAAAACACTGCTGACCAAACAAAGATGAATAAGCAAAGTTCTTGCCTTCAGTGATGTTACTGTCCATTGGAGAAGACACACGTTCAAACAGTTGCCATAGATTGTGAAATATTCAATATGAGCAATGACTACAGGTAGATAAGTGGCTCATCGGTGTTTAGAAAGACAATAAAAATATATATACAGAAGCTATTAAGTTTACCTTTAAGCGTTAGTCATCTCAGAAAGTTAATGCTACAAACTTTAAAAACATTATTTGAAATTTATATTCAGTCCCTCTCTCAGATTCAAGGTGTCACAAATATTGCCATCAAAAATTAAAATTATTTGTTCAGAAATCACAAATGTAAATGAGTACCAAAAAATCTAAATAACTAGACTTTTCAATGATGTCTTTTGTACAATAATTCCGTAGCATGTGTCATTCTGAAATTTTAAAAGTTTGAAACTTCACTAAATACTTTTGGGACACACTTTATATATATATATATATATATATGTATTTTTTTTTTCATTATCCTGATAGAGCTATTACCACATATATAAGGGAAGTAGAAAAGACCCAGAGGAACATAATCACATAATGATTATTCTGCTAGGGGACTGCATAACTGTCTTCAAATGTGTGGAAGCTTTTAATGGGGTGGATGGATTTAGTTTGTTGCTAAGGTTGGAGCAGAAAGGGTAAATTAGGTAGATTTAGGTCAGAAGTGAATTAAATAAGAGCAGGCTTGGCCTAGATCTTTTACAGTCTCAGAGATGGGCTCCAGGAGGATGCAGACAGTGTCTGTCTTCACAAGCTAAAGTATTAATATCTCTGATCAAGTTGATCAGTAGGGGGATCTTTAGCTTTGGAGCAGAGAGTGACAAAGGAAAAGAAGTGGTAAGGAAGAGTGTCTTACTATTCTCTCACTTTAGGCCAAGCCTCTCTTCCAACATCATGATGAGAGCAGAAAGTACTAATCCTTTGCTGCAGTGATTCCTCTTTTCGGGTTGCTATGCCCATACATGGCTTCCTTGGTGGCTCAGATGGTAAAGAGTCTGCCTGCAGTGCGGGAGACCCAGGTTCGATCCCTGGGTCCGGAAGATCCCCTGGAGAAGGAAATGGCAACTCACTCAGTATTCTTGCCTGGAAAATCCCATGGACAGAGGAGTCTGAAAGGCTGTAGTCCATGGGGTCGCACAGTCAGACACGACTGAGTTTGCCTATATATTGCCCATTTTGCCCTGGTTGTTTTTCTTTTGGCTAATATAAGATTGGCACCCAGTGCAGCTGATGTAACAAAGGCTGCTTCCCTATCATAATTTTCCCTTTTAATATCCTTTGTATATATCCCTCCCTTGAGTGATATCATCATCATGGCCCTTACGTTTGCATCTCCAAACTGGTACCATGGAGACCATCATTATGAAGAACTTTTACATTTTGTTAATATAATCACAAAGTATGCAGATAAAAATAGCATCCAGTAGGTTGTAGACATAAAAATTTGAAGCCTGAATTTATTTACCATTGATAGAAATACTACAGTTTGTACAAGACATATACTAGTAATTAATGACCTCGTTTGCAAGTTTTTGCCTAAGTAGGGGTCGGGGAAGGAAAGGCTTCCCTGTTTGTGGACAGGGAGGAGAATATAAGGTGTCAGGATGAAACACCAAGGTGATTGAAAAACATTTTCTTACCGTGGGAAATACCTTACCCAGAAGTTAAGAGCATGAACTATCTTCCTACCTCTGAAGGATGCGCCCTTCTCTGTAGGCAACTGCATTCTTGCTGCAATGACGTTTCTAAGAATTCACTTTCCTCTCTTTGCCAATATGTTTATTTTCCTCATTAGTCTACTGTACAAAGAGGAGAACTTCCAGAAAAGAATTGATATTTACTGGTCATCTGCAACAGCCTGGCACTGTGCTAAGTGCCTTTATGAATGGAATCAAATTTAACCTTAAAAGCTATTAATTTCCTGGATGAGAACATAGCAACTCAAGACATTTACCTAATATGTCTAAATATCAGACAATTAATATGTAGAAGAGTCATGATTCAAACCCAGATGTGTTTGACCCCAAATAGTGAGATTTGCTCTTTGGAAGCTTTATAAAGGAGAATACTTTGGCCACCTGATGTGAAGAGCTGACTCATTAGAAAAGACTGAAGGCAAAAGAAGAGGGTGGCAGAGCAGGGGATGTTTAGATAGTATTACTGACTCAATGGACATGAATATGAGCATTCCAGGAGACAGAGCAGGATAGAGGAGCCTGCAGTCCATGGGGTGGCAAAGGGTTGGGCACAACTTAGTGACTTAACAACAATAAAGGAGAAGGATTTGAGAAATCTCTTAATGAAAACTTAAAAATCGATAGAACATTTGTCATTTTCTGCCTCATCTTATTAACCATGGAATCAATTTGACACTTCCCTGAAAATATGTCTTACAGAAGCTCTTATTTTTTTTCTTGTGTCACCCATACATCTCAGAAATGTGTATGTCCAAATTGAGGGGACCCTCTCAAAGATGGATATAGAGTAGCTGGCTAATTAAAATAATGAGAGAATTTGTAGCCAAACCTAGGATACAAAAATGATTTCCTACAGAGGTTTTATTATTGTTGTCAGTTTGTTTCATTTTCCATTTGTTTTTCTAGCATTGTTTTTCATGGTGTCCCTGCCTATAGTGGTTCTTTTTGTTAGTAAAGGATCAGTGGCCAGAGTGGACAGCAAGAAAGAGCATCACAGGACATGATGCTGTCTCCCCTAATACGGCCCTCCGTGCAGCACTGTCCTCCCACTGGTGCGATGTCTAGATCTAAAGGGGGGATATTGTATGCATTCAAGCAACAGCAACCACCTAAGTGCCAAGCTAGTCTGGTTAGACATGCTTCTCCTCTAACTATGCCTACCCCTCACCAGTTCACGAGCTCTGGAGGACCTGGATTCTGGTGCTGAGTTTTCCAGTAGAAGGATTCCTGAGCTTCCTGGAAGCACAGCCCAGAGGACAACCAAAGATTTTTATTATTTGGTCCTAACCTCAACCCCATGAGGCATGCTTGCTATCCACTTGTATCCTCATTTTAAAGATGAACAAGTAAGGCTCTGGCAGGACAAATGACTCATTCTAAAGTATGTGTTTGGACTATGCCCAGGAACAGACCTTCAGTCCATTTATTTTCCACCTCTCAAACTAATCTTAAAATCCATATGTGAGACATTTTTTAAAAGTTCTTGAGATTCTACTGATGAATCACTCAGAGACAATAAATGGTTCAGTCAGCTGGGTACTTTGATGAGCTTTCATTTCATAGTTTCAGTGTGTCTGAGAGGACTCAGCTGTTCAGAATATGAAACATCTTGAATTCACAGGCTGGTGTCCTGCTCAGATAGATGTTTTCCACTAGTGTTTGATTTCCAATTACCTTCATGTATAAGCCAGCCTGTTGTCATCTGGAGGTACAGTTTTGCATGGATTACACACTGAAGAGTAGATTTTTAAGCCATGGCCTCCACAGGTTTAAAAAAAAAAAAAAAAACACTCAGGTCACATTCCCACCAAACTGCACAGTAAATATTTTAACATTTAATTTGTGAAAGTTTTATTTGAATTCAAATAAAATTATGAGAAGGAAAAAATAACATTTGAAGTAATTTATGTAGATATGTCAATTTTTTGTGTGTTTGTTAAGCATAGAGCAGTGGTATAGCTTACAATAGGAAAGAACAGTCAGCAAATGGAATGTTAAGTTTACATTCTATTTGACCAGCTTTTTAAAAAAGTCATGATTTTTCATAGTACATATAATTTTTCTCCAGTGATAAGAGCATATATGCTAATCACGCAAACTTCAGAAAATATAGAGATGAGGGCTGGCAGTTCTGCCCTGTTTTGATTGAGAGATTGGCAGCAAAGGGCAGAAGCTCTGTCACTAGTAAGTCTTGCCAAAAACCAGCCAGCACACACACCTTAGCTTCTGCAATACTCAGAATAGCTATTCAGTCCTAAATGAGACTGAACCTGGTATAGATATTTTTTTAATCTCACACAGAATATGTTACATTTTCTTTAGCCTAAAAATATGAATTCAGCTTTTAGATTCTAGGATAATTTTTCCTACCACAGGAGCTAATTCGTGGTACTATCAATTCACTCAAAGCAATGAGCCATCATCTTGGTCGTAACCTTGCTATAAATTACTGATTCCTACCTCACAAAATGAGGCATGCCATATTGTGTGTGTGTGTGTGTGTGTGTGTGTGTGTGTGTGTAATTTGATGGAGCATATTCAAAACTTCCACTGTTTTATAATAGCAATGTTTTCCAAGCACAGAGCATATGGTCTAGAAAAAATCTTTTTGGCGGGTAGAGATATGCAGAAAACATGATGAGGAAGCATTTGGGAATAGGTTACAAAAGGTTGAGAAATACATGAAAACCAACATCTGGAACTTGGGTGAAACCTTTCCCAAAACATGGTTACAACATTTGTTCAAACAAATATTTGTTGAATGTCTGCTGTGTGTCCAGCACTGGAGGGACTGAGATGAAGCAGATAAAAGCCCCTGTTTTCCAGAAGTCCGCAGTCTAGGAGAGAACCAAGTATTTTATGCCAGCAAATAATGACAGAAGAGTGGGAGACTGATTTTTATAGGAATGTGCAGTGTGCTGGGTCCCAACGGAGATGGGGGGAGAGGTCTAGAAAGGTGACTTTGGATTCAGTTTTGAGGCTTGAGAAACTCACTTGTCATGATTAAAGGAACTCTGGGTGGATTGGAGGGCATTTTAAAGCAAAGGGTCACACTCAAGGCGTACAAAGAATACGGTGTGCTGCAGAACAATCGTTAAGTCTGCACAGCAGGCTGAACTGGGGTGTGTGGGAAACAGCAGGCGTGAGCCTGGAAGGCAAGGTGAATCTAGATCAGGGAACTATCTGGTGATCCGCTGTGTAGACGCGGGCTGCGTCATGTAGGCAACAGAGTAAACATCATTGTTTTAAGCAGGAATGATATTTTCACCTGGGTGGCTGATGTTGCTTGAATTTCGGAGAAACTATAAACCCGCTTCTAGGTTTATAAAATATTTTTATTTTAAAGACAACATTTCCCTTGAGGACTTATGAGTGGGTTTATAGTTTGGGCAAGATCTGAGAGTGGATTAGAAATGTCTCAAAAAACTAACAAAAACTGGCCAAAGGCTTGTCATGAAGTTGGGCAAGTGCACACTCGCCTATCTGTTTGATTGTATCCTTCACTAACAGAGGGTGTGGTTGAAGCCCATACGTCCTTGTATTTGAGGAAAAGGACAAACACTCAAACAGAAAATGGTGTCCTTACCCAGCCACTGAAAGCATTCATACTGACAAAATAAAAAAAGAGCCAATTTCTGAATTTTGTTTCCAGATGGGACAAAACTCAGGGATCTTTCTCATGCCAAGTGGCAGTGGCTCCTATGGATGTCTCGATGAAAGAACAAGTGGGGCGGTTCTGGTTGTTAGCCTTGGTGGTGAGAAGAGCACACTCAGATCAGCCAAGCTGAATGGAGCAGTGTGAAGGCTGTGACTCCCTGGCCTTGCTCTCCAAGTGAGCCTTTCCCCTCTTCCCACAGATAATACCGCCGGGGTGTATGCCCGGCGCGGAGGGTTCAGTCGGCAGAAGCAGGATTTGTACCTCCTGCCCATCGTGATCAGTGACGGCGGGATCCCTCCCATGAGCAGCACCAACACCCTCACCATCAAAGTCTGTGGGTGTGACGTGAACGGGGCACTGCTGTCTTGCAACGCAGAAGCCTACATCCTGAACGCCGGCCTGAGCACCGGGGCGCTGATTGCCATCCTCGCCTGCATCGTCATTCTCCTGGGTAAGGGATCTCCGGGCCGCCCATGGGAAGGGCCTTTCATCCAGATGCCCATCCCTGACACATGTATATTTCCCAAGTTATATGTGCTATATACTGTGGATGCAACTTGGGACAAATAAAGAAGTGGCATCTGCCTGCTCATCTATTTCAGGGTGTGGTGGGGGGAGCAGGTGACTTAGCAAGCATTAGAGCAGAGTTGGGGGAACTTTGTATTGAGCAAATTGCTGGCATCACCAGACTGCTAGCAGAGTGCATCTGGGGGCATCAACAGGGGATCGAGTAGAACATCAGAATATTTTTCAGGAGAGGAATTTAGGCAGAGACATAGTATATGAACAACCATTTGCCTTACAAGAAGAATGAGAAGAGTTAGAGGTAGAAAGAGTAATTGTGATGTCAAAGACGGTCTGTGGAGGACACAAGGAACTGGATGAACATTGGCCTGGCTGAAGCTGGATATTGGCTCCCCGCCACCCCACCTCCATTTATCATATGTAATATCTGGGTATATGCCTCAGCTCTGAGGGACCTGGGAGAAGCTTTTCCTGCATTTGCCCGCTGAATTTGGTGCCCCTCTTCCACACATTGTCCCATCTATAGTTTACTCTGTAATAGCAGGAAAGCCTCAGGAAGATTGCATCAGTAGTCCCAAAGTCTCAGAACTCATGCATGACAAAAGAGTCAGGATTCAAACCTAAGTATGTCGGACATCAATTTATACTTGTTCCATGATGGTTAGTTGTCTACTGAATGAATTAATGCATCCTCGATGCATAGGGAAGAGCCAACGAGTTGAATTCAACAAATAGTTAATGAGTATTTTCAGGATACCAGGCCCTGTGTTCAGCCCAGAGGGATAAAGAGAAGAATTATACAAGATCTCAGTGATCAAAAAGTTCATCATCTATTGAGGAAAATAGGCATGAGCAGATAAGTACAGAGGCACATGGTGAGCACCATGGCTGGGATATGAACATAACAGGCAGTGGGGGCAGAAGAGTAGAAGCTGCCTGACACTGAGTGGGAAGGTCAGAGCATCTTCCTGGAGGACGTAACACACCTATCAGATGCTGAGTGTTCCCTCTGAGGAAAGGGCCTGGCAAGGATGGATAGTCCAAGCAGAGGGGGCGGAAAACAGAAATGTTCTGAGAAGTTCATAATCGAGTGGGGGAGGCAGATGTGTGAACAGTGTAACACGTGTCATGGTGATGGCCAGGTGGATACATAGAATGGATACCAGTAGTCCTGTCTGGTATCAGAATGAGATATCAGGAAGGATTTTTGTGATGAAAGATTAAGAGTTATCCAAGCAAAGAAAGTGAAAAGGCGTGATCCTGGTGAAGGTGTTGTTAGGAAATAGGCACAGGGGAAGAACACTGCCTGGTGAGCCCTGGAAGCCGTTCAGAGTCTAGGCAAATGCACACCCTCACCCTCCATCTCACAGTGAGGGTGGATCCAGAGGGGCTCTAAGGTCACTTGCCAAGTTCAGTCACAAACATTTTCTGCAGTCTTGCTGAGTATGTGGTTGCTGTTGTTTGCTTGCTAAGTGGTGTCTGACTCTCTTATGACCCCATGGACACCATGTGACCCCATGCCAGGCTCCTCTGTCTGTGGGGTTTTCCAGGCAAGAATACTGGAGTGGATTGCCATTTCTTTTTCCAAGGGATCCTCCCGGCCCATGTCTCCTGTACTGGCAGGTGGATTCTGTACCTCTGAACCACCAGAGAAGGCCGTGTGTTCCAATGAAAGACTGTAGAGGCCTCTTATGGGGAGTAGGGGGGATGGCCAGAGGAATGACGCGGCGGCTGAGCTTTCTCTGTAAGCAGCTCTGCTCACTTACCTAGATGGCCTGAGTTTAGGGGAATCCCCTCTCTCAGAGACGAGACCATAACTGGTTTCATCTGGAGTTTCAGCTGACACTGTTGTTTGTTCAAACAAATAGAGAAAGTTTGTCATTTGTCTGTTGGGGGTCTTTATAAGCTACTTCTCTTCTATATGGTGGTCTGAAGAGAGTCTAGCCATGCTTATGATACAGTTTCTTATAAAGGTATAGTGGGTCAGTGCTGGCCTCACCTCAGACGCTCTTGCAACCTCTTTTAGAACAGGACCTCGAGTCTCTCATGTCCTCATTTGTAAACTTTGGAGAGGCAGCTGCCTTCCTTTGCAAAAAGAGACAGGCATAACCCACATTTAAGAGGCTGCAGACAGACAGACATATTTAGAATCTTCCTAATTCTTTGGAAAATGACTTCCAAATAGTATCAGATTGATTTGTAAAAAGCTCACAATAGTTCCAACTTGCC
The DNA here is from genome assembly GCA_006408695.1 of Aepyceros melampus. Classification (NCBI taxonomy): domain Eukaryota; kingdom Metazoa; phylum Chordata; class Mammalia; order Artiodactyla; family Bovidae; genus Aepyceros; species Aepyceros melampus. The sequence continues at coordinate 19,370 of SJXQ01005529.1, read as the reverse complement.
AGTTTGTTTGGATAATAATATTTTCCTGGCAGCGTTTTTGCAGAGGAAGAGACAGGTGGAGGGCAGCTTTTGCACATCTTTGAGGATTCCAGGTAAAGCACTCATTTCATAGACTGGTCCCTGTTCTGAAGCATGTGTACGCCATGCTTTAAGGTAAGCAGAGTTCCCCTGGGTAAAGAACCCCAGAAGACTGGACTTAACCTTTGCTTCCTGTCTTTGTCTTTCCCTGTAGTCATTGTAGTGCTGTTCGTGACCCTGAGAAGGCAAAAGAAAGAACCACTCATCGTCTTCGAGGAAGAAGATGTCCGTGAGAACATCATCACCTATGATGACGAGGGCGGTGGGGAAGAAGACACAGAAGCCTTTGATATCGCCACCCTCCAGAACCCCGACGGCATCAATGGATTTATCCCTCGCAAAGACATCAAACCTGAGTATCAGTACATGCCTAGACCTGGACTCCGGCCAGCTCCCAACAGTGTGGATGTGGATGACTTCATCAACACGAGAATACAGGAGGCGGATAATGACCCGACTGCCCCTCCTTATGACTCCATCCAAATCTATGGTTATGAAGGCAGGGGCTCCGTGGCTGGGTCCCTGAGCTCCTTAGAGTCGGCTACCACAGATTCAGACTTGGACTATGACTACCTACAGAACTGGGGCCCTCGGTTTAAGAAACTAGCGGACTTGTACGGTTCCAAAGACACTTTTGATGACGACTCTTAACAATAACGATACAAATTTGGCCTTAAGAACTGTGTCTGGCGTTCTGAGAATCTAGAAGATATGTAAACAGGTATTTTTTTAAATCAAGGAAAGGCTCATTTAAAACAAGCAAAGTTTTACAGAGAGGATACATTTAATAAAACTGCAAGGACATCAAAGTGGTAAATACTGTGAAGTACCTTTTCTCACAAAAAGGCAAATATTGAAGTTGTTTATCAACTTGGCTAGAGAAAAACCACTTGGCATACAAAATATTTAAGAGAAGGGGAAGTCTTAACGGAGAACTCACAATGAAGGGAAATTGTTTATGTGTCATGAACATTGAACTCTTTTTTTTCTTCTTTTTGTTTTTAATTTGTCAAAGATGCTTCCACAAAATTAGAAAGGACAACAGTTCTGAGCTGTAATTTCGCCTTAAACTATGGACACTCTATATGTAGTGCATTTTTAAACTTGAAATATATAATATTCAGCCAGCTTAAACCCATACAATGTATGTACAATACAATGTACAATTATGTCTCTTGAGCATCAATCTTGTTACTGCTGATTCTTGTAAATCTTTTTGCTTCTACTTTCATCTTAAACTAATATGTGCCAGATATAACTGTCTTGTTTCAGTGAGAGGCGCCCTATTTCTATGTCATTTTTAATGTATCTATTTGTACAATTTTAAAGTTCTTATTTTAGTATACATACGAATATCAGTATTCTGACATGTAAGAAATGTTATGGCATCACACTTATATTTTATGAACATTGTACTGTTGCTTTAATATGAGCTTCAATATAAGAAGCAACCTTTGAAATAAAAAAGATTCTTTTTTAATTCTGGGTTTGATTCTTAACATTGAAAACAAGTATTTCTAATTACCCATTTATAATTCTAATTTAAGATATTTGTGATCTTTTCATAACCCTATTTATGATCTGTTATAGTCTGCTGATTTTATTGTTTATTTAAAATTGGATGTGTTTTACAAATTTTTTTTTTCAGACAAGATTCTGTAGCATTGTGTAAAGCTTTTTTGTACATTCTTGGTGTTAGCTTCTTAGCTTTTCTTCACACCATCTTCTATCAAAGAAGGATGCTAAAGATCTAGGTCAGTCTATGATTTTGCAATACTTGTTATATAATATGCACTTATCTTGTATATCAGTAATTTGATGAGAAATGAGTCCATGTGGGAATGAATCTATTAGAACTCTAAAGTTCAAGATGTGGATGTTATTGCCCCATACCGAGCATTTGGGGGTTGGCGGGGGTGAAGAGTAAAAAACATACATTTGCCACATGCAGTTATCAGATCAGACCTCCAGTGTTATTCTATTTTTCCTTCCTTTGATCTTGCCAGGCTATCATAATGACTCTGACAGTTGAAAATGTTTCTTTTTCCTTTTATAATTATAACTCCTTTTAAAATAATGTGGCATTTCAAAGTTTGATCAAAGAAAGAGCAATTCATTTCTGAACCTTTGTTTTAAAATATGCTTGGGGCCATAAGCTCAGAATGAGGGCAGGGACCATGGTGGGATTCTGAGGTCAATGCCGTTTGTGAGTATGCCTGCAGTCTCCTGCGGTCCCATCTTGCTGCCTAGGGCTTGGGACTTCTGTGAAGGATGCTTCACCTGCTCTGTAGGGCCAAAGGTCAAAACATAGCAATACTTGGGGGAAGAACACACAGGTCATTCTGTGCTGTAAGCGCTTTTTCTCTTTCCCCTAGACACAGGGCACATGCTTTCTCTTGGACTGCAGATAATTTTTAGATTATCTTCTCTTTTTTTAAACTTTATTGTGGGAGTTTGTTTCAAGCAATTTCTTGATATCCTGCAACAGACTATTTTTATGACGCAGTCAAAATACATACAAAGAGAAATGTTTTGATGAAGTGCTCACTTCCATATTCCTTTGCGTTTGAATCAAATTGTCTGAACACTTCAATGGAATAAATTCTGTGGACGATGTCACTTTGGAATCTTTCATTTCAGTGAAGGATTGCACACTCTCAATACTTCCATAATGACAAGTTTTGTTCATTTTTTATATAGTTTTTGTATTCCAAAGAATATTTTGCTAGGTTTGCACAGATCCCAATTGAATTTGAAGAGAAGAAATAATTCAAAAGGAAAATGAATAGCACTTAAACAAGTATACAGCTGTAAGTAACCCCGTCACTGTGGATGATCCTTTTTTCTAGGAATGTATTTGGATTAGATTTGACAACTACATTTTCACATTTTTGTGTTTAAATTTTTTAAAAAGGCTGTTTACTTTTTCAATAGTTAAAATACTTGTTTTTCTTTTTTTTTCCTTTTTATCTTTTCACTTTAAGCCTCTATTGTTTGTAGAACCCTCTTAGAAGCTCTCAAATAAAGTGTCTTTCCTGACTAGTGGAGTCCTTTTTCATTTGGAATATATTCCCTTAAAAGCAAGCTTTAGTTCGAGTGGTCCTTCCTTATTTCAATATAAAGTAATCACTGCATTATGACATGGATTCAGCTCAAGAAAGGGTGCTGCTTTATTCTTCTTGGCCTTCAGTGGTAGGTACTGTTCCATCTGTCATTCATTCACTCATCAAAACGTATTTTGTAAACCCTGTAGTAGTTTCTCAAGGATACAGAGTGAAGAAGCTTCCTTGATATCTTCTAGTCCTTCCAAACTTGTTCCAAAATACCTATCCTGTTAATCACCTGTTTACCTCTGTACCCACCTACCTCTCCAGACAATGCATCTGGCTATTTCCTATCCTTAAGGGTCGAGGGAAGAAAACAAATCAAAGGCCTAGCAGAAGACGGTGAGGTGCTGACTATGCGTGGAGGACCTTTCTAGATAGATCCTGTGTTTGCTAAGTTGCATTTTATGAGCCAGTGTTCCTGGCATGATGGGGACAGTGAGAGAGCAGATGATCCACATTTCTTGGAGACCTTATTAAAAATTACTCACTCAGGTTGCCCAGAGAGGATGGCCTTGTGAATCAGGTGGGACCTGGTCAACAGTATTTGAAATTGCTCCTGGGTGATTATGCAATGTCCTTCATCTCTTTGAGAGCCTCTGGAGGACAGCAAGGGGTGAGTTGTGATCTCTGAGAAGAGTATTGAAATCTATCTGGCAGCAGTGTGGACACAGTAGGGTCATATAAACCTAGGGGCATGTCAGGAAGCTTTTTATGAATGTCAAAATGTGACATAAGTATTCTAAAGTAATTCGGTAAATTGGTGATGGAAAAGACTCAAGGCTTTGCTGCTTCTGCACTGCTGTCAGCTTGGCCTAGCTCATCATCATCTCTGACCTGGAGGATGGAAATAGCCTCTTAAATTGATCTTCTGTTCCCAGCTTCTCCACAAAGAAGCCAGAGGGATACAAACACCCAATTCAGACCACCTGACTTCATGCCTTAAACCTCTTCACTGGCTTTCCAAAGTCTTAAATATTGCTTTACATGACTAGTGCCTTGCAGATCTCACCAACTTCACCTTCCTCCCTTCTCCTGCCAGTGCACTGTGATCCAACCACCCTGGACATCTATTACTTCCTCATACGACAAAACGTGCCCCCCTTTCCATCTAAAGTGGTTCATCCTCTGTTGGTCTGCTTTGTGTTGATTACAACTCTGTAAACTTATTTTGCTTATTGGCTTTACTTTTGTCTGTGAGTCTGAATGCCCCACCAGAATGTAAGCCTCAAGGGGGTGGAGGTTTGTCTTCCTATTGTATGCCCAATCCTTTGCATTGTGCCTGAAACACAGCAATCAATCCTTGAACGGATGATGGTACCCAACGCCGCAGACTGATTGGGATTTGATGACCGATGAGAGAATGCCCGTGTGATACGAAGCTTTCTTTACCTGAGAAATTGAGTGGATTGTGATCTTGGTATCTGAGATTGTGAATCTATAAGGAGAAGTGGTGTGGGGGCAAAGAAGGTGAATTAAGTTTGTGTTGGACTTGTAAATCGCAGATGCTTCTGTGGCAGCTAAGTGGAACTAGGTAATGAGAAATATGGATTTGCCATTTAGCTCACTAGAGAAGTAGGGCTGGGCATGCAGAGTAAGCCTTATCAAGGGGGTGAAGTCTCAGGAGTGACTGTGTGTCTAATTGGGTTTCACTGCTCTCTCCCAACTATAAAGGAGTGTTTGATGGTAATGTTAAGTCCCTCTGGTGTTGAAGAGTAATGCTGGCTTTAGTTTTATTAATAAGGATAATTAGTAGGCATAAACCTTATTCATGTATGTCAAATGCTTTGAAAAATAAGAAGGGGATATTAATTAATGCATTAATTTTTTCTTCAATTAATGAGGCTTTTTTTTTGAGCCTGTACTGTGTGGGAGAATGTGTATTAGATACACGACACTGATTCCTATGAGAAGACAAAGGATATGCTATGGTCCTCACCTTACTAGACCAGAGAGGCTAAACACTCTTCAGCACACATACAGGAAGTGATTGGTCAAAGCTGGATAGGAACGGATCCTGTTTCTCCCACCTGGTGTCGAGGGCTTATCCTTTAAAGAGCTAACCGTGATAGCTATTCCTCATCATTGCTGACTTAGCTCAGGCTTGGCAGTAAGAACTTGGGATGGACAGTCCTTTGAGCTGCCATTCACCACAGAGCTGGACAACTGGATCCAGGCACAGCTCTGAATGCCTAGCCTGCCTTCTAAGTCCAAAGTGATTCATGAGACAGGATTGTGAATTCTTTCTCCTGGGGTCTGAAGTCTTTTTACAAGATGGCTGTTGAAAATCAAATATAAAGGAAACTGATAAGGCATGTCATAGCTGTTTGTAATATGTTTCACGGAGAAGTTTGATATTTCATCCTCTTCGTTGCAATAAAACTGTGCTGGCAGGAAAAGGTCAATGTCTAGAGTCTTTGTCAGGCCCCAGTAGACTGGGAGGAAGAATTGAATTTTCATCTTGCAGACTAACTCGGCTGATCATTTTTAGGATCACAGAGCATTCTTCATTCCAGGTGTCGTGATACATTTTTACATGTGATTTTACAGTTATTTGCCACTTGAATCAGCTGATGGCTGGCACATGATCGTCTCTCACAGGCTCACAGAGGCAACACAAGTCTAAGGCTTAAACCTCACAAACCTCAAATCTTCAGCTCAAGAGTAAAAGCTGTGTACTACCCACCCTTGTTGGGTGGGCATTATCGCACCACTGTGTGTAAAGCCTGGCTGCAACACTTACTAGCTGTGTGACTTTGGCCAGGTACACTGACCTCTCTGAATACCTTTTTCTACAAATGTGCAATGCAAATAACATGGCCTGTGGTGGTAATGAATAAATGAGCTCACATTTCTACAGCCACTCAGATTCTACAACAGGGCCAATGCTTTAAATAAGGGAGCAATTAGATTATTAGGTTGAGTAACTTTTCCCAGCCCCAGGTTGCTGAACAATGTAAGGGAAGAATTTCCTTTCTTTACACCTCCTTTTTCCTTTTCAAAATCAATTCACTTTCTCATCATTCTAGCCTGAGCCAACAGTAGAACATAGCTTGGCATTCTACAGCTTAGGATAGGCAGAGTTTACTACCACCAAATATATGTATGTAGTTGTTGTTCAGTTGCTTAGTCGTGTCTGACTCTTTGTGACCCCATGGACTGCAGCATGCCAGGCTGATTATAATATATACAGTCCATGTATATGTTATACATTTACATATATATATATAATAAGGCTAATTACTTGATCGATGAATTCAGCTGTTTGACTACAATGTATAGCACATCGGCAAAGCACCAGGTAAAATAGATTTTAAATGTTTCATTAGAAAACAATAAATAAATTTACATGATTATGAATTGTGTTTAATTGGGTAGAATCTATGTATCAAGTGATACATGAAATTGGGATGAGGTTGTTAAGAACTGCACAAACTTTGACATTTTTAATACAGTGGATTTCATGTTTGATATATCTTTGTTCATTTGTTCAAACAATGGGAATCCTTTTTAATAGACATAACTCTGAAAATATTTAGATTTGAAGACATATAATTTTATTAGAATACTTTCTTTTTAAATAGCAATCCTGATGAGTTTAATTTAACCACAATTTTTACTTCATTTAGCACTCAGGAAATTGGAAATTATTTCATGCTATAGTATTTTCTTCCTTTTATTTTTCTCCAAACACTAACTGGGATGTGAATGAAATAATAGTGCTTGAAATATAATTTTCAAAATGTTTTCTCTGATAAATTAGTGAAGAGGTGGTTAGTTTGATGATGGTGACCAAGCAAACTAGATCAGTGGGGGACCCATCTTTTTTGCTCCCTCTCTCTTTGGATCCCTAGCTCAGAATAGGTGCTGAGTAAATGTTTGGGGCAGGAATATAAGGATGAACTGGCAAAGGAAAATAAGTTCTTCATTTTATGACCTAGGTATTATAGCATTTTAAACTACTGGAAATGTGTATGTGGGGATTCCTCTGGGTACCTTGCCTCCACTCCACCTCCATCAAAATGGTACTATTTTGATAGTACCATTAATAATGCTTTGGATTTAGATTTGACATGACTGGATATTTACCCAGCACACAGTCAGATCAAATTGGGCCTGGATGCGCTGAGCAGATCACTGAAGTCTCATCAGACAATCTATGTGACTTCCTGGCCCTGGAACTCTATTTAACGTCTATGGGTCTCATTTTTTTTTTTTATACAGTGGGGATATGTAGTCTCCGTCTGGCATTCCTCCAAGAAGTCTAGGAATGATTGACTTAGAATAGGAAAATAAATGTATGACTTGCTGCACAGATGAGAGATTTTATTGTTGTTTCTGATGTTATTTGCGCTGTTTTCTACCATAAATTGATCTTTGTAGCATCTGCAAGAGGTGACCTCCGATCCAAAGTGAAGTCAAGAGAGATTTAGTTTCTCTTTTGAAGACTTTGATCCGGTAGCCTTAGGGTAGGCTTTAAACTGACTCAAGAAATGGATACTGCATTTTACTGTGTAAGGACTGTGGTCCTACAGGTTCTCCCAGACTCGCCTCTCAACTTGGCCGCAGATACTCAAGTCCTTTATATAAAATGGCAGAGTATTTGCTTATAACCCAAGCACATCCTCCTGTCTACTTTACATCATCTCTATATCATTTATAATACCTAATTCGATGTCAATGTTATGTAAATAGCTGTAAATACAATGTAAATACTATGTGAATAGTTGCTGCAGCAAATTAAATTTACATTTTAGAGTTTTCTGGAATTTAAAAAAAAACATCTGTATGGTTGAATCTGCGGATGCGGAATCCACCATGAGGAGTGTCAACTGGTCTTATTTTCGAGTGGAGGCTATGAGGAATAGTCCATCCTTGTCCATTGTTTTCCAAGTTTGAATGTACATTTCTACATTTCTCTGGTGGTTGGAAGAAAAGGTTTATTTACATGTCATTAGCAATACTAAAGAGAGGATAGCGTCTTCTTTTAAAATAGTAAACTGATAAAATAAATTCTCCCTCTACTTGCAATCCACTTCCCCCTTTGTAGTAATACAGTGTTAATTGCTCAGTCATGCCTGACTCTTTTTCGACCCCAGGGACTGTAGCCCACCAGGCACCTCTGTCCATGGTATTGCCCAGGCAAGAATACTGGAGCGGGTTGCCATTTCCTTTTCCAGGACATCTTCCCCATCCAGGGATAAAACTGGTGTCTCCTGCATTGCAGGTGGAGTCTTTTATCTCTGAGTCACCAAGGAAGCCTAAAACCATTAGAACCCCCTTAGTGTAGATAGACGTGTCTTTTGTAGTGTTAACTAGGTGATGGTTTGAACACACCTAAGGTTCCAGGGGCTGATTGCTGATCATCCAGGGAGAGGGGAGAGGTCATTGCCAATGATTTAATCAGCCATATTTATGTGATGAAGTCTCTGTAAACTCAAAAGCAGGGGGCTCTGTGAGCTTCCTGGTTGGTGAACATGTGACGTTTCGGGAGAGTGGTGCTGCAGAACATCGAAGCTCCGTGCCTCTTCCCTTTACATTGGCCTCTGCGACTCTTCCATCTGATTGTTCCTGAGTTATATCCTTTTATAATGAACCAGTTATCTAGCAACTAAAATGTTTCTCTGAGTTCCATGAGCTTCTCTAGCAAATTAATTAAACCCAAGGAAGGGGTGGTTGGAACCACCAATCTATAGTCAATCAGTGGTAAGCACAAGTGACAATTTGGACTTGTAACTGGCATCTGAAATAGGGCAGGGGGCCTGAACGCCAGCCACTTGTTCCGGGAAACAAACTCATTCAGAAGAATAATGCAGATAGTAGAGTGCAGTTTGTTACACCGGCAGGCACAAGGCAGAGCTTCCTCTTAGCCAAGGACCCCAACTGACTTTTGTGAAAACCTTATATACCTTAAGTGTACTGCTCAAGCCCACACCCCCAGATTCCTTAAACCTAGCATGGAAAGTGTTAAAGGGAGATACAATCAGGTTACAGCCACGATTCATAATCAGAAGCATTAGCTGGTTATACATTGTAGCCTACACCAATGGGTGCCATAAAGATTACAAAGGTGATTGACTACATAGGGCATTATCACATTCTTTTTGGCAATGGGAAATCTTGGTATGGAGTCTGGTGTTTATCAGTCTGGGAGGCCAGTTTGACTGTAGATATATTATCCCCATGGCTACCAGGCACATGGTCCAGAGCTCACTGAAAGTGCAAGATGGAGTTTCCTTCTTTTCCAAGATGGAGTCAGCTCAGCCTGTTCCTTTCCTCCCTCGGTCCCATGGTTTGGTAACAACACCATCTCCATAATAGTGTCAAAACTGAACTGATTTATAGGATATCTGGGCTTCCCTGGTGGCTCCGACAGTAAAGAATCTGCCTGCAATGTGGGTGATCCGGGTTCAATCCTGGGTTGAGAAGGTCCCTTGGAGAAGGAAATGGCTACCCACTCCAGTATTCTTGTTTAGAGAATCCCATGGCCAAAGGAGCCTGGAGGACTGTGGTCCACGGGGTCAAAAAAGAGTCAGATATGACCGAGCAACTAACACTAACACTATAGGATATCCAGTTTGTATCCAGTAATTACCTGCAGGTGGGGAAATTCCAAACCCCTCCCCCCTAGGTCTGGGTGCATAAATCTTTAAAAATACATCTGTTTAGATAAACAATGAGTCATCCAAGGATAAATGTATATTATGTAATTAGCACATATTACTCAAATATGTTGACTGGGCAGAGGGTGGGAAAAGAAGGGATATTTCAGCAGTCTCCTGAGAGTTTGGGAACACTGGCTAACTATGGATGAAAGAACTGAGGTCCTTGGAGAAGCCAATGGCACCCCACTCCAGTACTCTTGCCTGGAATATCCCATGGATGGAGGGGCCTGGTGGGCTGCAGTCCATGGGTTCACTAGGAGTTGGACAGGACTGAGCGACTTCACTTTCACTTTTCACTTTCATGCATTGGAGAAGGAAATGGCAACCCACTCCAGTATTCTTGCCTGGAGAATCTCAGGGACGGGGGAGACTGGTGGGCTGCCATCTATGGGGTCGCACAGAGTTGGACACGACTGAAGTGACTTAGCAGCAGCAGCAGCAGAACTGAGGTCCTAGAAGATAAGGTATCTGGATTCAAGTGTCAGAGGACTGGTGGTTCAGTGGTTCCACCTTCCAGTGCAGGGGATGTGGGTTTGATCCCTGCAAACTAAGGGAACTAAGATCTCACATGCCATGGGGAACTAAGCCCACGCACTCAACTACGAAGCCTACGCACTCTAGAGCCTGTGTGCACTCATACTGCAATATAGACCCAGGCAGGCAACAACAACAACAACAAAAGAATCGGAGGACCATGAAGAGGATCTGGAAAGAAAATCAGGGTCTTTTGTTCATGACCTTTCTTTCAGTTCTAGGAAAACTGAACTTCAGATTTACCGACCATTGAGTCAGGAATGATGCTAAAGCTGAAACTCCAGTACTTTGGCCACCTCATGCGAAGAGTTGACTCATTGGAAAAGATTCTGATGCTGGGAGAGACTGGGGGCAGGAGGAAAAGGGGACGACTGAGGGTGAGATGGCTGGATGGCATCACCGACTCGATGGACGTGAGTTTGAGTGAACTTCGGGAGTTGGTGATGGACAGGGAGGCCTGGCGTGCTGCAATTCATGGGGTCACAAAGTCAGACACGACTGAGAGACTGAACTGAACTGAACTGAGTCAGTTTTTTCCTGCCAGGTGTTTTTTTCCTGCCCAGATACACAGATTTCTCCCTGTATTCATCACTGATCTACTCAAATGTAACCTCAAAAGGCCTCTGTTGACCACCTTATATAAAATATCCCTTCTTTCTGCATTCCTTTCCAAGCCTGTTATCTCATTTTTTTCCTTTCACTGCAATTAGCACTGACATTATAAAAGATACTATGTACTGTTTATTATTTGTGTCCCCCGCCCTACTGTGATGAAAATTCCATGAAAAGAGTAGTTTTGTGATGTTCATTTCTATATGCGCAGAATCTAGAGCAGTGTCTGATGTATACAAAAGCTCAATAAGTAATTGTTGAACTAATAAATAACAATAAGTGTTATCAACCCTAGGTTTATAACATACAGTTTTAATCCAGTGAGACTTCATTCAACTATTTCTTTCAGTTCCAATTATTAATAGCAATAATGCTGTCAACAAAATGAGGGTCAGAGAAGATCCAGTGTACCTGCACTCAATCCTTCACTACAAACATTTCAGATACTCAGAGCAGTGATTAATCAGCAATTGATAACTCCTTATCAGAGAGTTTCCCTCTAGCTTTTCCATCATCTAGAAAGAGCACCAAAAACTAGGCATCCCCAGTGCTAAAGAATAGACTCTACAGGAAGTGAATACAGCCCTCTGTGAGTGCACAAAAAGTCTTCTGACCACTTTTTCTTGGGTACCCAATGTTTCAGTGAAAGAAGGCTTCAAGATCCCATCTTAATTACCCACAAGGATGTGAAGAGCTTTGCCATGAAGTGAGTTTCTAGTTAATGGGATACATTTTTTGTTTAAACTATGACATGTTATTAAACTCAGGTCGGGTGGTAGAGAAGGAACAAAGGTAGTTGCTAGTCATTCTGCTAAATGTTAAACACCTAATCTTACCTGTAATGTATGCAAAATGCACATAATTCCCACCCTCAAAAATCAAATGGCCAATTTATGGGCAGCCTGCTTTGTCCAGAAATTAGATCCATATAAAATTCAGAACCTTTCCCTTTCAATTGTTCAGCATTATGGATAAAAATCCAAATGGAATGAATTATTCTAGATACCACCCACTATGTGGATTTTTTTTTTTAACTTGCCAGTAAGATAACTGAAGTCCAGAAGATCCAAATATCCCATAGCCATACTTCTTGTTTGTTAGTCAGAAACAAGTAGGGGCAGGGTACTTCTTACGGGCATGTTAGTTCTCCCTGAGACAGTCTCAGTTTTTGTTTGCGGTTCTAGAGCAAATTTTTTAAATGGCCTTTTATGGATGATAATTAATATGGTTATCCTGCCAATGATTTTATCCCACAGTATGTTGACAGTGTAGCAGGTTTTCAGTGGCCCATAGAGGCTTCTATCACAACTATGGAAAAGTGATTCACCTACTATAGGAAAAGAAAGAAACTTGAGACTCAATCTCATTAATGCTGAAGAAATACTCTTATACAACCTGTTCTTCCTTCTTTGCAGGCTTAAATTTTAAAAGTGATTTTTAAAAAGTAACCTTAACCCTCTTTCCCAGGATATAGACATACTGAAGAAAAAAAAAAAAAGAGGAATATTGCATTTATATTGTTTATACAGTTGGATGTTTCACTTAACATATAGGCTGTATCCAACATCAAAAGGTCTTTTTAACACTTGCTTAAATTATATTAAATTTCTTAAATAATATTATATTGTATGGATGAATCCTCTCTTATATGTTCTAAATTAGCAGATATTTATTAAACACCTGATTATAAACTGGACACTCATCACTGCCCAGGGAAAATGACAGCAGCAGAATAGACCAAGAGCCGGCCTTCATGTGGAGCAAGTTCTGCTGGTGACGTTCAGATGGTAATGAAAGATTCACACAGGTATATAACTTGATAGGAAAATTGTTAGGACAAACGGCTGAATTTTTCAACTATTAAATTGTAACAAAAAATGATAGAGGAGGAACCTAGAAATTAAATAAGATGTGGGACATAAAGCAATCAAATAAAACATGTTGGATCCTTATTCAATCTTACTTGGATCTTTATTCAAGCAAAGAAAATGCTCAATAAACACACACACACACACAAAGTCAGTTGGACCCTGGCTATTTTATATCATTAATATTTGATAATGAAAAGACCCTGATGCTGGAGGGATTGGGGGCAGTAGGAGAAGGGGACGACCGAGGATGAGATGGCTGGATGGCATCACGGACTCAATGGACGTGAGTCTGAGTGAACTCCTGGAGTTGGTGATGGACAGGGAGGCCTGGCATACTGCGATTCATGGGGTCGCAAAGAGTCGGACACGACTGAGCGACTGAACTGAACTGAACGTTATATTATTCATTATGTTGTTGCTAATGTGACTCAATTTTTAAAGTTTTTTCTTTATGCTATATATATACATACATATATTATGATGTCTAAAATTTCCCACATACAAATTGGGGCTGGGATGTGGTAGGGAATGGTAAGGCATATGGATGAAATAAGATTATTCATGTGTGAGAAGTTGCTGAAGTTATCTGATAGATACATGTGGGCTCACTATACTCTTCTTTCTACTTTTGTTTTATATTTTCCCTAATAGAAAAATAAAGAAAATGTTCATCTGGCTTTACAGTTGCTGCTGCTGCTAAGTTGCTTCAGTCATGTCCAACTCTGTGCGACCCCATAGATGGCAGCCAGCCAGTCTCCCCCATCCCTGGGATTCTCCAGGCAAGAACACTGGACTGGGTTGCCATTTCCTTCTCCAATGCATGAAAGTGAAAAGTGAAAGTGAAGTCGCTCAGTCATGTCTGACTCTTAGCGACCCCATGGACTGCAGCCTACCAGGCTCCTCCGTCCATGGGATTTTCCAGGCGAGAGTACTGGAGTGGGGTGCCATTGCCTTCTCCGTTGTTACTTGTTGCTATTCTTGATAATGTTGGGGAGCAAAATCTGCCATCCCCAAATGTGTCACTTTGGCATAAGAATCAATTTAGACTACATTTAAGGTCACAAACACTCAGGAAGAACCTTTGGCCTTCTCCCTGACCCCCTAAAGGAAAGTTTCAGGGAGGAAGATAGATAGCTAACTATACTATGAACAAGGTGTGCAGACAGGAGGAACCTGGCAGAGTCTGCTTGTTAAAATTTTCTCTGTGTCCCACTGCCTCCACAGAGCCCAGCAAACCTTTTTTAACCAAACATTTGCTATTTCATCTCCAGATGAATTGTGTTCTTCCCCTTTGAAGGACCCCGATACCCTCTTTTGTTTTTAGCTAAAGGTAGTATTTAAGGATGAGGGTTTCAGCCATTTGACACATTTATCCATTTTCTGGGTCTCTTCCACATATACATGTTATTAACTTTTGTTTGATTTTCTCCTGTTAATATGTCTTACATCAATTTGACTCTTAGACCAGCCAGAAGAATCTAGAAGGGTAGGGGAAAATTTCTCCCCCTCCTACTAATATCTTGCCTTCATACAAGAACAATTGTTTTGGAATAGAATGACATTTACACGTCTGTATTTTTTTAAGCAGTGCCTTATCTAGCAATATTGGAGCCAGAAAAGGAAAAAGAAAAATTAGTAATACCAATTCTGCCTTTATTTAGAGAGTTAATATTTTCTTCATTTTGTATTTTTGGACTAATTTTGACTTTCCAAAAAAAAAAGAAAATGAGTTTGCCTTAAATTTTGTTTATCTTGAGAATTGAATTTTCAGAGCTTTGTTACATTCTCCACCCAAGGCCAGTGCCTCAGGGGAAATTCTTCACCCCTGAACTCTAATGCATGCACAGAGAGGACTGAGAAGCCTTTTCTAGGCACCAGTCTAGGCCTTCACATCTAGAAATTGAATGTGCATGTGAACTAACTTGGGATCCTGTTGGAAACTGACTCAGCAGGTCTGGAATGGAACCTGTAGGATGTGACCAAAAATGACAAAGCCATCTGAAGTGAGTCATTTCATAACCCACAGGACTCCCCATTAAGTAAACAGAGACTGGAAAAACAAGAGGTCTGAGACTCCTCTTGCCGTTACTACTGGCCAGGGTATGATAGCAATCCTGCCCAAAGGAAGCCTCAAACCCAGAAAGTCACCATCAAACTCCTGTCTTACTTGGTATCCTGTTAATATATTTCCTTCAGGTCCCCACAAGCCTGCCACAGTTGTTGAAAAAGTCCCTCTCAGGTCAGGGGTCAGTGGGCAAAACGTCCTACCTGAAGTACATACGTTCTATTGCTTTGCTTTGATGCGTGCAGCTCAAAGTGAGTTGAGCTGCAACCAACTCAGACTGGGAAACTGTACACGTTTTTAATCTCAGACTGCAACCTTGGTACTGCAAAGAATACCACTGTCCATTCTTTTTTCCTTTTAAGTCTATTTAATCTATGGGGGCAGTCCAATCTGCCAAACTGAATGAATTCCAGCCCAGGCTTTATTGCCCTTCAACTTTCTGTTTGGGGTTGTACTCGAATCTGGACCTTCTGAAAAATGGAGGTATAGTCTGTAATCTCCGATTCAGTGTAGTCTCAGCAGACACCTGTGGGTCTTGTGGGTCAGTCCCATCAGATGAGTATCACACCTTTTTGTCTTAGTTGAGACCAGAGGTGGAAGCTTAAATGTCTTCCCTCTCACTGTTATTATTTCCTCATTGGGTTTAATCTTTCATAAAACAGTTTGAAAAGCTATTTGACTTCAGGCTATGTCTGCTTTCTCCAGGGCAAATATCCTTGAGGCTAGAGGTACAACACATTCTGGCAACTTTTTTTTCTTTTTAATGGGCTTCCCTGGTAGCTCAGCTGGTAAAGAGTCTGCCTGAAATGCAGGAGACCCCAGTTCAGTTCCTGGATTGGGAAGATCTCCTGGAGAAGGGATAGGCTACCCACTCCAGTATTCTTGGCACAAAACATTTTGGCAGCTTTTTTTTTTTTTTTTTAAACAGAGTGGGATGGAGAATATAAGGAGAATCAGGTTTGATTAATATTTAGCAAAAGTATACTACTATTTCATTTTGGCAATGGGAGAGGGCAGGCAGTAAGCATGACAAATCAGTAACACATAATACTATATATATATATTTATAGCTATAATTAAAGTTATATACAGCTGCATAGTAAAAAGTGGTAAGGAGGAAAAAAATAAGCCAGTGAAAGTGGAAAAGAATTGTCAAGTGGAAGAGAAGCTATTCAAATTTAAATGGTCTGACCAGAGAAATTCTCAATGAGAAGCTGTTATTTGAGTACAGCTGTGAAGGGGAGGCATAGCTAATCACCTGTGTGGTGTAAGAGCATTTCAAGCAGTGGGAACAGCTAGAGCAACGATAACTGAGCTAGAAAGGCAAAGAGAGAGGGAAAATATTTCCATGAAATACAGCAGGTAAAGGGATCCCATCTTTAACATACAGATGACTCAAATAATCAGTAAAGTACTAATAGATAAATGAGTAAAGATTATGAGCAAACCACAAAAGAGTAACTGCACCGACTAGCAATAAACCAAAAAAATCATGTATATAGCATCATTGACAAGTAATCAAACAAACATACTAAACTAAAGTAGCATTTAAACCAATGTATTTCAATGAAATCAACATAAAAACAACTAAAATTATAGTGCTTGTCCTGGCAAGAATTCATAGAAACAAACACACTGGTGTTTTGATGACAGAAGTGTAAATCAGTATACTACTTTGGAAAATCAATTTGGCAATCTGTACCTGAACCCAAACTGGGAAAGAAGTATGTCAAGGCTGTATACTGTCACCTTGCTTATTTAACTTATATGCAGAGTACATCATGAGAAACGCTGGGCTGAATGAAGCACAAGCTGGAATCAAGATTGCCGGGAGAAATATCAATAACCTCAGATGTGCAGATGACACCACCCTTATGGCAGAAAGCAAAGAGGAATTAAAGAGCCTCTTGATATAAGTAAAAGAGGAGAGTGAAAAACCTGGTTTTAAACTCAGCATTCAAAAAACAAAGAAGATGGCATCCGGTCTTCATAGAAACAAACACACTGGTGTTTTGATGACAGAAGTGTAAATCAGTATACTACTTTGGAAAATCAATTTGGCAATCTGTACCTGAACCCAAACTGGGAAAGAAGTATGTCAAGGCTGTATACTGTCACCTTGCTTATTTAACTTATATGCAGAGTACATCATGAGAAACGCTGGGCTGAATGAAGCACAAGCTGGAATCAAGATTGCCGGGAGAAATATCAATAACCTCAGATGTGCAGATGACACCACCCTTATGGCAGAAAGCAAAGAGGAATTAAAGAGCCTCTTGATATAAGTAAAAGAGGAGAGTGAAAAACCTGGTTTTAAACTCAGCATTCAAAAAACAAAGAAGATGGCATCCGGTCTCATCACTTCATGGCAAATAGATGGGGAAACAATGGAAACAGTAACAAACTTTATTTTCTTGGGTACCCAAATCACTGCAGATGGTGATTGCAGCCATGAAAGTAAAAGACATTTGCTCCTTGGAAGAAAAGCTATGACAACCTAGACAGCATATTAAAAAGCAGAGACATTACTTGACTGACAAAGGTCCATATAGTCAAAGCTATAGTTTTTCCAGTAGTCATGTATGGATTTGAGATTTGGACCTTAAAGACAGCTGAGTGCCCAAGAATTGATGCTTTTGAACTATGGAGTTGGACAAGACTCTTGAGAGTCCCTTGGACTGCAAGGAGATCAAAATAGTCAGTCCTAAAGGAAATTAGTCCTGAATATTCATTGGAAGGACTGATGCTGAAGTTGATGAGAATAACTGACTCATTGGAAAAGACTCTGATGCTGGGAAAGATTGAAGGCAGGAGGAGAAGGTAACATCAGAGGATGAGATGGTTGGATGGCATCACCAACTCAATGGCCATGAGCTTGTGCAAGCTCTGGGGGTTGGTGATAGACAGGGAAGCCTGGCATGCTGCAGTCCATGAGGTCGTAAAGAGTCAGACACAATGGAGCAACTGAACTGACCCTAACCCAAAATGTCACAGGAGCAGTCATTCTACCTCTGAGAATCTACCCATGAATGTCACCCAAATACAGAAAAAATATATGCATGTGTATATTCATAAGAGTTATCAGTAGTATCAGAGTCAAATTAAATGTCTAGCATATGATATGAGCTAAGGAATTATGGCACAGTCTCTCAATAGATTAATATACAGCTATCAAAAGTGGTTAAAATGTCTAGGTAACATGGTGACATATTACCTAGTAACATGTAAATGCTATGACATATTAAACAAGAGTGGGAATGGAAAAAAAAAAGCAGCTCCATTGTACCATATGGAGCAGATCTCTTGGAGAAAAGTGATACAAGAGGAAGGAGGACACTAGGCGTGTAGAGCAGACAAAAGGTGTGACTAGAGTTACTGCAGGTATTATCCTAGCCAGCCCATTCAGAGCTTTCAGTGTGGCATTAATGTCTTCTCTGGGGATCTCCCGGGTGGTACAGTGGGTGAGAATCTGCCTGCCAATGCAGGGGACACCAGTTCAATCCCCAGTCTGGGAACTAGGACCTTACATGCCACAGGACACCCTAGAGGCCATGCTCTGCAACAAGAGACCATACCACAAAGAGTAGCCCACGCACCACAACTAGAGAGGAGCTCCCACTCGCTGCAACTAGAGAAAGCCCACCCACAGTAACAAACAGCCTGCGGACGGCAGCGAAGAGCCAGCAGAGCTAAAATAAATAAATAAATAAATAGATAAATCTTCTCTTAGTAATCATTGTATATTCCAAGTACAGTCCTTTATTTGTTCAACAGAATAAAGGGGGGAATGATAGATATCTGTCTTCCCGGGTCACATCACAACTATAGAATTTTTTCTAGATATGAAAATCCCAGTTGTCATAAAGCACTAACAAACTGATATCTAAGTGATAAAGGATCTTAAAACCATTTCACAAGGATGAAGGCCAAAGGTACAGTCCTGTTAGTCTACAAAACAGACCTGTCTGGATATGTTTAGGACTGACAATAATCCCAAGGATTATCCTATGGGATGGCGTTAGTCTTCCTCCACGTGGGAGAGGGGGTGGGAGTAACAATAATAAAAACATTATTCTCACTGTAAAGAAGGACTGTGGAATGTATGTCTTTGGAAAATAAGCTTTACATTACTGGTGGTATTTACAGGGATACTATAGAATTACAGGTTAGGGTTATTTCTTATACATTGATTGTAGGGATTTAGACTAAAATCTAAAGGTCCTTCTTCTTTTTTTTTTTTTTTTCATTTCTAAATACTCTTACCAAATCCAGGAATATTAGGTTTGGGTGTGGGTACTTAGGCCTCAGTTCAGCTCAGTTCAGTTTCTCAGTCATGTCTGACTCTTTGCAACCCCATGAATCACAGCACTCCAGGCCTCCCTGTCCACCACCATCTCCTGGAGTTCACTCAGACTCATGTCCATCGAGTCAGTGATGCCAC